>CAUYQG010286192.1:0-13070 GCA_963574415.1 Tarsius wallacei | reverse complement strand
CTGAGGTGAGTGGACTGCCTGAGCCCGTGGGTTCGAGATCTGGCTGAGCAACTTGGCGAGACCTCATCTCTACAATCAATCAAAAAATTAGCAGGGCGTGGTAGTGCGCACCTGTAGTTCCAGCTACTTGGAAGGCTGAGGCGGAAGGATCGCCGGAGCCCAGCAGGTCGAGGCTGCGGTGGCCGGGAGCGGCCACTGCACTCCAGTCTGGGCCACAGAGTGAGACTCCAACTCAAAAAAACAAAAAACAAAAATAAATAAATAAAATAAAATAAAATAATCATATTTGTTTAGATGTTTAATGACTGTCTTCCCTACCAAGATATAAGTTCCATGAAAACAGAAATGACATTTAATTTGTTTACTAAAGTGATCTCCCAAGAATCGAAAAATGAATGAACATTACACTATTAAATGTGCAGGCTGCTATGAATATTTTTATATTTTGTAACTACTCTAACACATTAGATTGTTTCTGTTTTGTGCTACCCTTTAGCACCTACCTTGAGAAAAAACTGGTTAACAGCAGAAAATATGGACAAACAAGTAAACATACTGGTATAATTGGTCCAGAGACTGATTTAAGATTTCAAAACTAACATATCTTTTTAATGTACACTGATCCTACATATTAGCAAACATTAGTGATTATAAGCAAATTATAATATTTAATCAAAAACTATAAAATGAAATTTAGCATTTATAAGCAACATACTTTCATGAATATCAGAAAATATAGGAAAATATTGATCACAAATTAGAAATAAAACAAAATCATTTTAGGATTTAATGCATACTTTAAATATTACCCTCTATCTAAACTTTAATTTTGTTTCTAAATAAGCTTAAACAACTAAAAGTGAGTATGACAACTATGTAACACAATACAGATTCTCAAGAAAGACATGTAAATTATAAAAATGAATCAGATGGAAATGACAGTCGAAAAGTACATTAAAATTAAAACCTCACCAGCAGAACTCAAAAGCAGATTTCAGATAGCAGATGGAGTTAATGAACTTGAACACATATCAATATAAATTATCAATTCTGAAGAATAGAAAAAAGAATACAAAAAATGAACAGAGGCTCATGGAATAACATCAAGCATACTAGCATATACATCATGTGACTAACAGAAAAAGAAAAAAGGGAAAAAGGCAGAAAAATTTTTGAAGAATTAATAATCAAGCCGGGTTCGGTGGCTCAGCCTGTAATCCCGTGCCTTAGGAGGCTGAGGTGAGTGGATTGCCTGAGCCCACGGGTTTGAGACCTGCCTGGGCAACTTGGTGAGACCTCATTGCTACAATAAATCAAAAAATTAACCGGGTATGGTAGCACGTGCCTGTAGTTCCAGCTACTTGGAAGGCTGAGGCGGAAGGATCACCGGAGCCCCAGCAGGTCAAGGCTGCGGTGGCTGGAAGCGGCCACTGCACTCCAGTCTGGGCGACGGAGTGAGACTCCAACTCAAAAAAAAAAAAAAAAAGAATAATCAAAACTTAACAAATTGCTTAAAAATATAAATCTGTAAGATTCAAAAATTCAGTGAATCCAAAGAGACAAAAACAAAGAGCCACACCTAAACATAGTACAGTATAGCTGATGAAAACCAGAAGCAGAGAAAATCTTGAATCAGAAAAGTAAAACAACTTATCTTAAACAAAGGAAGCCAGAAAGCAAGGGATGGCATATTCAAGGCACTGAAAGAATTACTTGTAAACCAAGAATTCTATACCCAGCAAAACTGTCCCTCAGAGATCAAGAAAAAATAAAAAACTTTAAAAGAACAAAGACTAGGATAATTCACTGATAATAGATCTCCTTAAAAGAAATCCTAAATAAAGTATTTCACACCAGAATATAACTCAAATTCATACAAAGAAATAAAGAGTATCATAAAAATAAATATGTAAACATTAAAGACTGCTTAAATATATTTTTCTTCTCTTAACTGACTTTTAAAAGACATTCAATTGCAAAAAAAGTTACAAAACTATTGTTGAGCTTATAACACATGAAAATATATGTGATAATATTAACAGGCGGGGGAAGGAAACAGAGCTATATTGAAGTAAAGTTTCTATATGCTACCATAATTAAATTAGTCTTAATCTGAAGTAGACTGCAATCAATTAACATATTGCAATACCCTACAGCACATTAAGAAAATAACTCAAAAATATAGTTAACAAAACTAACAAAGGAATTCAAGTGATACACTGAAAATTATCTGCTAGCTCCAAAAGATGTAGTAGAAAATGAAGAAAGAAATAAAAAAGAGATGAAAAATAACTGGCAATTGCAGGCATAAATCTGGCTATCGATAATTACATTAAATATGAACAAATGAGACACTAATCAAAAGGTAGAAAGGGTATTTTCTTAAAAGTATTTAACTACATTTCTACAAGATACATTTTAGATTCATAAAATAATAGATTAAAAGAAAAAAGACAGAAAAAGATATGCCATGTAAATAGTAAGCCTAAGTGAGCTGGAGTGGTTAAACAAAGACAAAACATTACTAGAGAGGAAGAGAGATATTTTATAATGATAAAAAGTAAATTCAACAACAGGATAAAACAATCTTATACCTATACATACCAAAACAAAAATAAACAGAACTAAAAGGAAAACCAGACACTTCAATAATAATAGTTGGAGATTCTAACGCTACACTCTCAATAATTGATAGAATGGATTAGGCGTAGTGGCTCACGCCTATAATCCTAGCACTTTGGGAGGCTGAGGTGAGATGATTGCCTGAGTTCACGGGTTCGAGCCCAGCCTGGGCAGCCTGGTGAGACCTCATCTTTACAATAAATCAAAAAATTAGCCGGGCATGGTGGCACATGCCTATAGTTCCAGCGACTTGGAAGGCTGAAGCATTGGAAGGTTGAAGCAGAAGGATCACCTGAGCCCAGCTAAGGTTGAGGCTGTGGTGGCCGTGAGCAGCATACCATTGCACTCCAGCCTGAGCTACAGAGTGACCCTGACTCAAAAATAATAATAATAATAATAGTTAATAGAATGACTACACAGAAAAACAGTACACATATGGAAGGCTTGAATACTATCAACCAACTTGACCTAGTTGTCATCTATAGAACATTCTACTTACCAGCAGTATAATAAATATATATTCTTTTCCAATACAAATCATACATTATTCAAAATATATTATATATTAGGCCATAAAAATGTCTCAATAAGTTAAAAATGAGAAAAACTATACAAAATATATTCTTCCACTACAAAAGAATTAAATTAGAAATCAACAACAGGGAAGGCTGAGGAAGAAGGATCACCCGAGCACCGCAGGTGGACGCTGTGTGCCATGAGTATGCCACTGCACTTCAGCCTGGGTGACGGAGTGAGACACAAACTCAAAAAAAAAAAAAAGAAAGAAATCAACAACAGAATGAAATTTGGCAAACTCCCAAATATTTAGAAGGTAAACAACATATTTTTTAATAACTCATGGGTCAAAAGAAAATCATGAGAGAATCTCAAAATATTTTGAACTGAATAAAAAATGTAAAAAGAATATTAAAATGTACAGGATGCAGCTTACTTGATGTTCGGAAGGAAATTTACAGTTTTAAATGCCTTTACCAGAAAAGAAGAAAGGTCTCAAAATGACAACCTACACTTATAGTGAAAGAAACTAGACCCAAAGCAAGCAGAAGGACGAAAATTGTAAACATTAAAATGCAAATCAGTGAAATCAAAAACATGAAAATAGAAAAAATCAATTTAACCAAAACTTGTTTCTTTGAAAAGAGCAATGAAAGTAATAAATCGTTAGTTAGAATAACCAAGTAAAAAAGAAAGGACACATGCTACCAAAATTTAAAATGAAAGAGAGACATCACTACCAACCAACCCTAGCAAAATTAAAAGCATATACAGAAATATTATGAGGTATATGCCAAAAAATTAAACAGGTTAGTTGAATATGGACAAATCCCTAGAAAGACAATTACCAAAACTAACACAAAAACTAGCAGAGAATCTGAATCATTCTATAACAAGTAAAAAAAAAAGAAGAAGAAGTAATAGTTTTAAAGAAGTAATAGTTTTTCCCAAAGAGAAAAACCCAGGCTTAGACGTTTTCACTGGTAAATTCTACCAATTATATTCAAAGAGGTAATAACACCACTCCTTCACAAACTCTTACAGAAAGTAGAGGCAGGAACACTTCTCAATTCATTCTATGAAGCTAGAATTACTCTGATACCAAAGCCAAAGACATCAAAGGAAAGGAAAACTACAGACCAATATCCCTTAGAAATACAGACATGAAAGTATTCAACAAAATATTAGTAAACCAAATCTAACAATATATAATAAGAATTATGTACTATGACCAAGTGGGATTTATCCCAGAAATACAAGGCCGGTTTGACATCTGAAAATCAAATACTGAAGGTTCTCAACTTATAACGGTTCAACGTATGACTGTATAACTTTACATCGGTGCAAGAATGATGCTCATTCAGTATGCTCCTGTATTTATAACAGGATTATATCTAAATAAACTCATGATAAATCTAGGAGTATCTGTAATATAATACACCATTTTAATAAAATAAAGGACAAAAAACATATGATCATCTCAGATACCAAGGTGACTAATCATAATGGTTTGTCCAGGACTGAGGGGATTCCCAAGAGGCAAGACTTTCAGTGCTAAAATCAAGACAGTCTTAGGCAAACTGTGACCGTCTGTCATACTAGCAGACGCAGAAAAAGAATCTGAAAAAAAATCTAAAACTCATTCATGATCAAATCCCTGAACAAACTAGGAATAGGAAGGAATTTCCTCTACCAAATATGAAACATCTACACACACACACACACACACACACACACACTGCATCCGGCATTATAATTTATGGCAAAGGACTGAATTCTTTCCTCCTCTCACCACTTTTAATCAACCTTGTACTGGTGGTCCTAAGTCACAGAAGGAAGGGAGGGACGGAGGGGGGAAAGGAGGAGGGAGGGAAGGACGGAGGGCAAGGATAAAGGATGTAAGGGAAAGATAAATGCATTCTGAATAGAAAAAGGACAACTATCTTTATTCTCATGACACGATTCTATGTAGAAAATACTAAGAAATTCACACCCAAAACTATAAGAATAAATGATTTCAGTGAGATCAAAGGATACAAGATCAATATGCAAAAAAAGTTATGCTTCTATACACTAATAACAAAAATCTGATTTTGTTGTTGTTGTTGTTGAGTAGGAGTCTCACTCTGTCACCCAGACTGGAGTGCAGTGGCACACACTCACAGCCACTGCAGCCTCGACCTGCTGGGCTCAAGGGACCCTTCCACCTCAGCCTTCCAAGTCGCTGGAACCACAGGCGTGCAACCACCACGCCTGGCTAATTTTTTTGATTTATTATAGAGACGATGTCTCGCCAAGTTGTCCAGGCTGGTCTCGAACTCTTGGACTCAGGCAATCCTCTCACCTCCGCCTCCCAAAGTGCTGGGATTACAGGCTTGAGCCACCACTCCCGGCCATAATGTTTTATTTTTATTTTGTTTTTTAAGATAAGCATGTTGCTATGAACCTAAGCAGTTCTCCAGTTCAGCCTCCTGAATAGCTAGGACTACAAGTGCTTACCACTGCACCTGGCTGGACTGGTGTTTTAGAATATCGAAAATTGTTTTAGTGGCTTTTAATTGACCATCTCATGTTCATCATTTAGAATGCTTAATTTTGTTCTTAGAATATATTCCAAACAAGTAGAGGGAAAAAAGTAAAAAAGTCAAATCATTTATAGATGTCGGGGTCTCACTCTGTCGACCAGGTTGCTGGAACGCAGTGGCACAATCACGGCTCACTGCAGCCCTTACCTCCTGGGCTCAGGTGATCCTTCCTCCTCAGCCTCTCAGTAGCTGGGACTACAGGTGTGCACCAAAATGCCCAGCTAGCTTTTAAATTTTTGTAGAGACCAGGTCTAGCTGTGCTGACCAGCCTGGTCTTGAACTCCTGGGCTCAAGCAGTCTTCCGCCCTGACCTCTTGAAGTGCTGGGATAACAGGCATGAGCCACCATGCTTGGTCCCATTTGTCCAGGTTTTAAACATAAATCACTTCATTTTGATTCTGATGATTACATTAGGTTTTTGTCTTTCAAAGAGAATCGCTCTGTTGCCGAGGTTGAAATGCAGTGGCATGATCATGACTCACGCAGCCTTGAATTCCTAGGCTCAAAATCCTCCTTCCTCAGTCTCCCAAATGAAACATTATTTTAAAAAAACAAGATAAAACAAAACACTAGTCCAAACTTCCAATGTTCCCTGACAGAAGTTATTTTTAAACTTGTTTTGCTATTGAGATATAAGAAACAGAATGAAATTCTCAAATATTAAGGTATGTCAAGCCTTCTGGGACTCCAGCAGGCTATGTGGTTTTTTTCCCATGTGTATTTTTAAATCAATGGCCATCACAGGAATCACTCAAACTCACCAAGCCTGTTTTTCTTATAACTAATCTAGAAAGTGCAACCAACTGTAGGGTTAACACGTTGAGTCTTCTAAGTTTTCTTTTTTCCTGCCTAGTTTGAATCTGCTGACTGTTCTTCTGGTATATAGATTAACTCACTGTTTATGGCATTACAGTCCATTTTATTGGTAAAAATCTTAAAGGGCTTTCAAATTAGTGTCTCTACAAATTACAATAGTAACCAACAACCTAGGCTCCTTTCAGAAATGTAAATTTAGGTTTACCAGGCTAACAATTTCTCGGGGTGATGGAACAGTTAATTAAAGGGGTAATATTTGAAAAGGCAAAAAGTAGATTAATGTTGATAAAAAGGCAGGCTCTCAGATCAAACAGATCAAAATCCTGAGCTCAGGGCAATTATATACGGAGTCTCTGTCCAACATAACAATTGCTTTGTCTGCCACTCATGGGACAAGAAAAAAAATAACTTCCCCACCTACATTAACTAGTCAACCAAATCAGACTGGCAAATAAAGATAAATTTTTTACTAAAGTTCAAAGCTGCTTGGAGAATTTTTTCTTAAGCAGTTCAGCCAGTCCTACCTAAAATACAAATCTTTGAAAATTTAACCCTACACTCATTTGAAACTGAAAGAAAAACAAGTGTAAGGTAAAAGAGAACTTAAAACCAAACTGCTTTATCCAAAATTTTGGTCCACAGTCTTCATAAGATAACTGATCAGGGCAAATAAAATTTAGCCATGATGAACATCTCCCATTTTGTAGGAAATATAATTTGGATCCAACGGGTGAGTCTGTGTTACTGTTTTGCTGTCTCATGACTAAAATTCTAAAAGTAATGCAAGATCTTTGTATCCTAATAAACTTAGATGTGTTTACACATACGTATATACATGTATTTTGTGTCTACATGACAGACGCTGATGTAGTCAGTCAGAAATTCCTTCAGGAATTCTATCCAGACAGGCTTAGATAAGGGAGTACTTACATCAATTGTTAAAATATACAGTAATTAACCCAAGTGCATTTTAATTTGTGTAACCTGAGTAAAATTTTAGTGAGCTGGTTTTAAACTTGTTCATAAAATAAAAATAGAAACTTCTTCAGAATAGTCAGAATACATTTTTATCAGATCTTACTGGTCAGTTTCATATTTGTCTCTGCTAGATGTGTTAGGATATCAGGATTGACACAAGGGTTGTAAAACTATAAAACCAGCCTAAAAGCAGAATACTATTTTGTTTGTTCAACTCTTTGATAAATAAGACTAATTTAATATAGTTAGATTAATGAAAACAGCTGTATCTTCTGTGTTACCAGCAAAATATCCATATATTTAACTTTTAGGTTCTTACTTAAGTAAACATTTTATATTCTTAGGCTATAAAAACAGCTAACAGGAAAATAACTTGAAATGATGACAAGCTTTGTCTACCATCTCAATTTACATAAATATAGGTATAATTGCCAGACTCGGTGGCTCAGCCTGTAATCCCAGCGCTTTGGGAGGCCGAGGTGAGTGGATTGCCTGAGCCCACGGGTTCGAGACCCGCCCAGGCAACTTGGCGAGACCTCATCTCTACAGTAAATCAAAAATTAGCCGGGCGTGGTAGCGCACGCCTGTAGTTCCAGCTACTTGGAAGGCTGAGGCGGAAGGATCGCCGGAGTCCAGCAGGTCGAGGCTGCGGTGGCCGGGAGTGGCCACTGCACTCTAGTCTGGGCGACTGAGTGAGACTCCAACTCAAAAAATATATATATATATAGGTATAACTGTTAAAAATAAGTAAGGTAAATGTAAATAGGATAAATGTTTATAAATTAACTTTTCACATAATTCGAAATCTTAAAGTTATACTAAATTAAATGATAGATACTCATTGTCTGGATCATTTCTTTTTTTTTTTTTTTTGAGTTGGAGTCTCATTGTCTCCCAGACTGGAGCACAGTGGCCGCTCCCGGCCACCGCAGCCTCGACCTGCTGGGCTCCGGCGATCCTTCCGCCTCAGCCTTCCGAGTAGCCGGAATTACAGGCGCGCACTACCACGTACGGCTGATATTTTTGATTTACTGTAGAGATGAGGTCTCGCCAAGTTGCCCAGGTGGGTCTCGAACCCGCGGGCTCAGGCAATCCACTCACCTCGGTCTCCCAAAGCGCGGGATTACAGGCTGAGCCACCGAGCTCGGCTGGATCATTTCAAACAAGATAAAATCCTGAAATAAAAACTGCTGAAAATAAATATGTTAAAATATTTGTTTTTGGCTTCTTAAATCTTATAGAAAGACTAAACATATTTCAATCCAGAAATACACATAAGATGATGTCATGGGGAAACATGTTTCTCAAAATTATAACACTTTTCATCTTATAAGACACTGATATGTGACAGTCCAAAATTTGCTTCCTCGGTTTTCACTAAAAACTAAGGTTACTAACCATTAAAAATTCTAACTAATAACTATAATTCCATATACAAAGTGTTCCAAAAAAGATGTATTTTTGATCAGAAAAATTATGAGAAAGGCATAGGGACATGTTTTTTATTGAGAAAAAAAAGAATCGTTCATGCCTGTAATCCCAGCACTTTGGGAGGCCGAGGTGAGAGGACTGCCTGAGCTCAGGAGTTTGAGACCAGCCTGAGCAACATGGTGAGACCTCATCTCTACAATACATCAAAAAAATTAGCTGGGCGTGGTAGTGCGCGCCTGTGGTTCCCGCTACTTGGAAGGCTGAGGCAGAAGGATCGCCTGAACCCAGCAAGTCGAGGCTGCAATGGCCAAGAGCATGCCCCTGCGCTCCAGCCTGGGTGACAGAGTGAGACTCCGACTCAAAAAACAGAAAAAAAAAAAGCCGGGCTCGGTGGCTCAGCATGTAATCCCACGCCTTGGGAGGCTGAGGTGAGCGGATTGCCTGAGCCCGCGGGTTCGAGACCCGCCTGGGCAGGCGAAACCTCATCTCTACAATAAATCAAAAATTAGCCGGGCGTGGTAGCACATGCCTGTAGTTCCGGCTACTCGGAAGGCTGAGGTGGAAGGATGGCCGGAGCCCAGCAGGTCGAGGCTGCGGTGGCTGGAAGCGGCCACTGCACTCCAGTCTGGGCGACGGAGTGAGATGCCAACTCAAAAAATAAAAAGAAAAAGAAACAGAAAAAAAAAGAATAAAATAATTCTGTCTAAATTCAGATGTTATTTAAGGTTTCAAAAAGTAAAACTTAAATATATAGAAACAAAAAGAAACCAGTAGATAGGAAAGAGAAATGTGAAGAAAGTTTTAAGTATGAAGATGTATTTTTGCTAATGAAGGTTAAAAAAATAACTTTTTGGCCAGGCTTGGTGGCTTAACCTGCAATCCCAGCACTTTGGGAAGCTGAGGGGAGGACGGGCTGAGCCTGCGGGTTTGAAACTAGCCAGGGCAACTTGGAGAGACCTCATCTCCACAGTAAATCAAAAATTAGCCAGGCTTGGTAGTGCACACCTGTAATTCCAGCTACTTGGAAGGCTGAGGCAGAAGGATCGCCAGAGCCCAGCGTGTTGATGCTGGGGACGCCTTGAGCATGTCACTGTCCTCCAGCCTGGGCCACGGAGTAAGACTCCAACTCAAAAAACAAAAAAACTTTTCAAAATGATAAGGCAAAAAGAAAGTAAATTTTGTCCTAAAGTAAAATAACTGGTTATTTAAGAAAGAGAAAAGTATAGGACAAAACTAAAGGTCTAAGCATGTTGTGGAAGGTCTGAGTGAGTTGTAGAAGGTTTGTGAAGGATAAATTTAGTGGAGAAATTTTGCATGTGAGCAAGTTGACTACAATTAAAAAGGAATTATTTGTAAGTCTTTCTAAAGGCTGAGTTTTAAGTATACACAAACATATACACAGATACAAAACTAACATCTTTACTCTGGCCCCTATTTTAGAAAAACAAAGTTTTCTTGAAGTCTCGAGCTTGAAGTCTTCATAAAAGCTGCAAGATATCTTGATTTTTAATTCTGAAATCTGTTTCTTTAAAAACGTTTAACCACCTACTGAACTGTGGCTTTATAGTTTAGAGCAATGTTTTCCTCCTGGGTAACTAATTCTGTACTCTTGACTTTTCTTGATGTGTCTGAATTTCTTCATTTAACCAGGAAATTTCCAGTGCTTTTACGAAGAGACATGTATTCCCACTCCAAGTACTGTTTTCTTGTTTACATTCCTCTATAATATGGTAAACACTCATAACCTTGAACTCTTCCTGTGTTTGATTAAACACAAATACCTTTTCCTTGGGTTCAACTTCTAGGTTATCTAAACAGGCTTCCCATTAGAAGAAGCTGTCAGAATGCAAGAATTTTTTCTTTACTCTTTTCAGTAACTAGCCCAAGAAACAAAGATTTTACATTTTATCAAGATAATTCCATGTTTCATGCTGTCTTTATTAGATTTTTTGATTACTTAGGAAAACTGGGATTTGAAAGGATTAAGAGGGTTTATTTCTGGTTTTTGTTTTTTGTTTTACATCCATGTAACTTCCTCTGTTGCTTTTGAAGTCTTTTGATTATTACTCTGGTTAAATTAGTTACTATTATTTCAGAGTGACCTGTGATCCTGTTTCTATCAGATGTTTTAAACCTTCTGGCATCTTTGGTAGTCCTTTCCCAGGATCAAGTTCTAAATTAAGTCTTTCTTGATCTCAAACTAAATTTGGGATGTTCCAGAGAGTGCTGGACCTTCTCAAAGATTTATAAAAGAGACACATTAAACTAAATCAGACTTATTTGATACGCTGAATTATACAGAAAGCATTGTCAAATAAGTGATTCCAGGTCTTATTTCAAATTGATATTAAATGTTCCAAAACTGTATAAAACTCTTGGAAGATTAATATGTCATCAGTCACAATTCCAGTTACGTGGTATGCCACAAAAATAACCACATTTCCTTATCAATTGCATTACAATGCACTTCCATCAGATTTTTCATTGTGGCTAGTATAAGTCTTTTCATCTGTAGTTTTGCTTCTTCTCTAAAAGCACCTGCAATCAGATTCATGGAAAAGACTCTAACAAGAACTCTTGAACATGTTTCCAGTAAATTTAAGATCAATGAACTAAAAATTTTCCAGCACTCTAATGAAGAAATTGGTAAATTTGAGAAACTGTTCATCAAGATTAACTAAAACAAAAATTAATTACATGAGAGGAAATAACTGATGAAGATTTTTTTTTTTTAGTCGAGGTCTCACTGCTGTCCAGGCTGGAATGCAGTGGTACGCTGCTCATGGCCACCACAGCCTTGACCTGCTGGGCTCAGGCGATGCTTCTGCCTCAGGCTTCAAAGTAGCTAGAATTACAGGTACGCGCCACCATGCCCAGCTAATTTTTTTATTCATTGTAGCGACAAAGTCTCACCATATTGCCCGGGCTGGTCTCAAACCCTGGGGCTCAGGTGATCCTCTCACCTCAAACTCCCAAACTGACGGCATTATAGGCATGAGCCACCATGCATGGCTGAAGAATGTTGTATGACTTTTATTTGAAACATTGTTGGTTCTTGGTAGTGTTTTGTTTTCCAGATTTGAGGAAATTTTTTCTCTTAAACTGTCTAGAGTTTACAGTAATTTGGTAAGATATACCTTTATGAATAAAAGTAGAATCATTAACCTTTTCTCCCTACTTGATCCCACCAAAATTCAGAAACTATTCTTAGTATTGTTATTTTTATGGCAGTATTGTTGTTTGCATGAGTTTAATAAGAATCTGCTCTCCTTATAACAAGATACATATGTTACCAAGGCTTTCACTAGAATATCATATTTGAGAATGTGTATAGAACATCCGGCTTCAAGAGTCCCCAGACTTACAATAAGTAAATAAAAACTGTCACTTCCTGGCAGGGACCATACGAGTGTAGATGAAATCTAGAGTCTGCCTTGTTCTGACTTCCTCACCTTGAGAGGTTTTTAAATCTGAAATTTCTCTGTGGGCAATATCTGTACTTATGTAAATGATCAACCAAAATTTGAGAAAACTAAACTTATTTTATCAACAAAGTTGGCCAGGCTCGGTGGCTCAGCCTATAATCCCAGCACTTTGGGAGGCCAAGGCGAGTGAATGGCCTGAGCCCACAGGTTCAAGACCCACCCAGGCAACTTGGAGTGACCTCATCTCTATGATAAATCAAAAATTAGCTGGGCGTGGTAGTGTGCACCTGTAGTTCCAGCTACTCGGAAGGCCAAGGCAGAAGGATCGCTGGAGCCCAGCAGGGTGAGGCTGTGGTGGCCGGGAGTGGCCACTGCACTCCAGTCTGGGCGACAGAGTGAGACTCCAACTCAAAATACAAACAAACAAACAAACAAAATCAACAAAGTTGCCTTACTCTAATTGGCAGAAATCAAGATGTCTATAGAGAGAAGTTATGTTTCCTAAAGAAAAGACATACTAGACAGGCTCGGTGGCTCAGCCTGTAATCCCGCGCCTTGGGAGGCTGAGGTGAGTGGACTGCCTGAGCCCGCGGGTTCGAGACCCGCCTGGGCAACTTGGCGAGACCTCATCTCTACAATAAATCAAAAAATTAGCCAGGTGTGGTAGCGCGCGCCTGTAGTTCCAGCTACTTGGAAG
>CAUYQG010286185.1:0-14101 GCA_963574415.1 Tarsius wallacei | reverse complement strand
TTTCATTAGTCTCTGATCTAATCTTTATTATGTTCTTTTTTTGCTAGGTATGGGTTTAGTTTGTTCTTCTTTTTCCAGAAAAGTTCTTTATGTTGTAAAGTTATGTGCTGATTTGAGATTTTTTTTTTTTTTTTTTTTTTTTGAGATGGAGTCTCACTCTGTCACCCAGGTTGGAGGGCAGTGGCACGCTCCTGGCCACCGCAGTCTCTACCTGCTGGGCTCCTGTGATCCTTCCACCTCAGCCTTCCAAGTAGCCGGAACTACAGGTGCACGCTACCACGCCCAGCTAATATTTGATTTATCGTAGAGACGAGGTCTCGTCAAGTTTCCCAGGTGGTTCTCGAACCCACAGGCAATCCTCTCACCTTGGCCTCCCGAAGTGCTGGGATTACAGGCTGAGCCACCGAGCCCGAGAAACTTGGTGAGACCTCGTCTTTACAATAAATCAAGAATTAGCTGGGTGTGGTAGCACACGCCTGTAGTTCCAGCTACTTGGAAGGCTGAGGTGGAAGGATCACAGGAGCCCAGCAGGTAGACGCTGGGGTGGCCATGAGTGTGCTACTGCACTCCAGCCTAGGTGATAGAGTGAGACTCCAACTTGAGAAAAAAAAAAAATTACATGGCCGGGCTCAGTGGCTCAGTCTGTAATCCCAGCGCTTTGGGAGGCCGAGGTAAGTGGATTGTCTGAGACTGTGGGTTCGAGACCCGCCTGGGCAACTTGGCGAGACCTCATCTCTACAATAAATCAAAAAAAAAATTAGCCAGGCGTGGTAGCGCGCGTCTGTAGTTCCAGCTACTTGGAAGGCTGAGGCGGAAGGATCGCCAGAGCCCAGCAGGTCGAGGCTGCAGTGGCCAGAGCCCAGCAGGTCGAGGCTGCACTCCAGTCTGGGGGACAGAGTGAGACTCCAACTCAAAAAATAAAAATCAAAATGAAAATAAAAATTACAGAATAAATGATCTACTATCTGGAATTTGTTCCACATGCCCCATGGGGTAAGGGCAGGGCACAGCAGACCCACGCTGTGTCCCTCAGAGCAGAGTCACACAGAGTGCTGCGCACATCTGTCTTTCCCACATGCTTGAGAACCAACGTGAAGACACAAACAATGCATATGCGAGAAGGAAATGACCTCGGAGGAAGCACCAACTGGGCAGGTCATGAGTGAGTAAGCAGAAATCCCAGGCAAAGACAACAGAAACGAGCCTAGAAGTCATGTCTGCCAGGGCTGTTGCTCATCTGAGGGTGCCTGAGGGCCCATTACCTCCTTCCTGGTCTGGGAGGAGGAGGAGGAAGAGAAGGAGGAAGAAGCGTGGGGAGGGGGCACTGGCAAGGGGCCCTTTGCCCCACTCTGGCTCAGCCTCCCACACAGAGGGACATCAGCAAAGGCAGCAGACTCACAGAAGAGGCTGTGACACCCTGCAGTCCACGAGCTCCCGAACTTTTGTTTCAGCAGCAGAGCCCTTTCTTCAGATGCAATTTACAAGCCTAAGACACAGGGCACATAAACACAGAGCTCTGCAGTGGAGGGACAGAGGGTGGCCTTAAGACCCTCGGAGGTCAAGGTTGATCTGAGGCCTCCAGCTGGCCCCATTGGGGAGATGGTGGCCACACAGGGCTGACAGAGAGAACACAGTCCAAGTCTTCCGCTCGTTTTCAAATCACAGGCAGGAAACCAGATGCTTCTAAGGCAGTCCTCGCAGGATCGTGTTTCTTATAAACACAGGGGTCAAGCTTGCTGAATGCAGACCTAAGATTTAATGCTGCAGAAGTGCAGACCCACAATATTTCCCATGTGAATGAGGGCACAGACTGGGTCGCCTAGGGAAGTCAGACAGAGCCAGGATGTAATCCCCTCAGTCTCTCTGAGTCCCACTTGCCAACAGAAGCCAACTCCCCTCTCATGTCTGAGCGCGTCTTCCACTAAGCACCCAGACCAGTTGACATCCATCAGGGCAGCTATCTGTGGGGGTGCCCCTTTCCCTCTCCTATGGCCAAGCCAGATGGCAGCCTGCCCCACCAAACACCACAGCAGTCCTCTAGTGGGTATCATGATGCTATCCAGACTCGGTAAACAGGAAGCAGCATGTATCTGAGATGCCCAAGACAAGTGGGCCAGAGAGGGTAAGATACACCCCAAGCCCCAAGGGCGCACCTGCAGGGGAGCTGTGAGGGGTCATGTCAGGACCTCCCCTCCAGCAGCTGCTCCTGTCCCACCTACCATGGAAGATGGAGCAGCAGACCTGGGCTCTGAACTCTGCAGAGAGCAACACCACGGAAGCCCTTCCCCATTTCACAAGGACTGTAGACTTCCTGGTGTGTTAGCTGGGCATGGTAGCACACTCCTGTAGTTCCGGCTACTTGGAAAGCTGAGGCGGAAGGATCACCGGAGCCTAGCAGGTCGACGCTGGGATGGCTGTAAGTGTGTCACTGCACTCCAGCCTGGGCAACAGAGCAAGACTCCAACTCCAAAAAAAAAAAAAAAAAAAAAACAGACTTCCTGGTGTGGTAGGGCCCAAAGCCATAGACAACCCAGCAACAGGTCCAGGCTGCTTGGCTTCACAGACTCAATCACACTTGAATGAGTTGTTCAGTCTCCAGACAGGCCCGGTGGGGAGCCCAGTATACCTCAGGCTTTGGAAGAAGCAGCGGCGCTCTCCCACAGACACTGGCTCTCCTGTTGGGAACCAGGTCCTGGCAGGCGCTGAACACTGGGCTAAGGGCAGGAAGCAGTAAGCAATCTGATGTACACCATGGGCTGGGTGCCTTCTTGAACACCAAGCCCTCAAGGCCAAGCAGATGCAGCAGCATCCTCACTGGGTGGAAACGGTGCAGAGGAGCGGGGGACAAGGGCAAGCAGGGCAGACTCCACACACCACTGCTACTCACTATCGCCCCTCAGCCCACTTACATGGCCTTCGGGGAGCTCCTGAGGACCAAAGGGTGAGAAGGGAAACACCCACTTGGTTTACACATGGTTCTGCACAGCACACTGGCACCAAAGGCCCTGGCCTAGAACTAGGTCATCTGGTTGCCTACTTGGTCAACTGAAGATGACCAGAAGACAGAGCCACACAAACTCACTGATTCATGCTAACATGGCCTCACTGCACACCCATCATTTGGAGCAACAGTCTGGCAGCACAGCGGGAGACTTCCTGAGTACTCAGCACACAGACTGAAGCACTCCAAGGGACAGGCCTCAACCTTATAGGATGCAACTCATACTGTGAAGACAACAACTCGGGCTGGATTTCACAGCCAGAACACAAGTCTAGGAGTAAGCAGTGATGTCCAAATGGCTCCCCAGTCACAAGTTTCATCTCCACCCCTCTGAAACCCACTGTCAGGAGATCTAGTCCCAAGGGAGGGTACACCAACCAGGGCGCATGGCCATGGCTCCCTTTAGCCTCCTCCTGTACAGCCCTGACTAGAGAGGCTAACCTTGCCCCTCAGGTGAGACTGAGCTGCCGATACACTGAGACTAAGTCTAGAGCCCAGAAGTCCCAAGTACAGTTTAATATTTCCATTTCCAAGAGCAAATATTAATAAAAACAACAGCAGCCAAAAAAGGGGAAAAGTCAAGGATTCAGGCCCTCTGGGAATAAATATTTGGGTCTCTCATCCAGGTAAAGAACCTGACCAGGTGAGGCAATGGCAAAAGCCATAGCAGTGGAGGAAGAAGGCCCTAACCTCCAACCAGAGGACACAGAACTACACATTTCTTCTTCTGTTCTTCCCACTTATTCTCCCATGTAGAGGGTGAAGGCTGTATCATCTACATATGAACCACTTCTCGGCTACCTTGTATACTGGTGAAGATGAATTCATAACTTAGTCTCTAAAGTACAGAATATTCCAGTGGGACTGAACTTGTGGAGTCCTTAACTCATGACCCTCAGTACTTTGTCTTCACTTCCTGGGAGAGAGCTGGTATGTTTTCTTTGGCTTCTCATCACCAGCCCACAGGAGTAATGCTAAAACCAACAAAGTCAACTTTCCAAGGTGCCGTCAGAACCCACACATGATACCATGTTAGGATAACCTCCGAGGAGTAGGACTTGATCAGCAAGAGTGGAAGAAGCAGCAGAGTCAGTCCATGTACATAAAGGAGCCACATACCCTTGGAGTTGGCCCAGGACACAAAAAGAGCATTCTGAACTCTAGACTCAGCTGTGAAGATGTGACCATGCAGAGGCCAACATCATCTCCTAGGGCCATGTGACCCTGCCAGGTGGACATTCAGTGAGCTTAGGGCTGTGCTGTGTCCCAGGGACACACTGGTGATGGCTGCTAGAGGCTGCCATGCTTTAAGGGCCAGAGGATATACGGTTTCAGTATAAAATAACTCCACTTCATACATCTGTGTTAACTTTCAGAGTAATGCAGCATTTCACATGCCACACAACCTACATTATTGCAGGGGAATCCTCTCACTGGACGCCCTACCCTAACCAGTGAGCTCACAACAGGCCACACCAACTCCCATCCTGAAAACCCTCCTCTCTTTTAAAGATGAGACACTGAAGCTCAGAGGTCAGGTATCACGTTCAAGGTCATTCAGTTTCCTCAGGCCTCAGGACAGCACCCAAAATGCCTGTTCTCCCAACAAAGGACAAGGATGTCGGCCCAGCCCAACTGCAACCCAGTACTCACAGAGAATACTGACAGGTGTCCTAAGTCACTGGTGAAGGGAGCTGTCTTCTTAGTTTCAAAAGTCAGACCCTTCAACAATGGCCATCTTTTAAGTGTTCACCAACAACTAATTGAGGCAGCACCGGGCTTTACCCCAGGATCCTTGGAAAAAGAATGCTGTTTTTGGAATCACTCTAAGGGAAGGGGCAGGCCAGGACCAGAATTAGGGGGCAGCGGCAAAGACCACCCTGGTGATTCAAGGTTCTTTCCACCTCAGCACAGCTTCTCTGCCTGAGAGCAGAGCCAGGAGGCCACTCTCCAGAAGGCCAAGTATGCCGTGGAAGCAGTCCCTCCACATTCCCCTCAAAGCCCTCACCTCCACTTTCCCCTTTCCAAATCCGAAGCCAACTGGAAACAAACCCAGACAATCTGGTGTTGAGCAGGGAGTGGCCACAAAGACATTTATGACCATTCATCAAACTGTGGCAGGGGAAATTCAGTAGAGCTTTCCTAAATAAATAATGCTAATTACCCAGAGTTTAATGTGCTTTTCATCAAAGAACTATTTTCCTGGCTGAAAAAACTGAGTTCTAGCCGGGCTCGGTGGCTCAGCCTGTAATCCCACACTTTGGGAGGCTGAGGTGAGTGGACTGCCTGAGCCCGTGGGTTCGACACCCGCCTGGGCAACTTGGCGAGACCTCATCTCTACAATAAATAAAAAAAAATTAGCCAGGCGTGGTAGCGCGCGCCTGTAGTTTCGGCTACTTGGAAGGCTGAGGCGGAAGGATCACCGGAGCCCAGCAGGTCAAGGTTGTGGTGGCCAGGAGCAGCCACTGCACTCCAGTCTGGGTGACAGAGTGAGACTCCAACTCAAAAAAAAAAAAAAAAAAGGAAAAAATTGAGTTCTACAAACCACCACAGGTGCCCACTTTGCTCCTGGCATCATCGTAAGACATCCGAGCACTCAGTGAGTACCTAAGCTGCAATCAAGAAGCCAAACTTGACAGAAAAATATGTTCCAACACATGTAGGGACATGGGTCACACACAGACAGACACACCTGGCCTCCAACACACACAGTAGGAAGACAGAAACGTATCTGATAAGGGGCTTTCTACCAAAGAGCCCTCCCTGCATGGCCCTGATTCTTGGCACAGAAGCCTTAATGGGACCAACTATTCTCTGATATTTCACTTAAACACACGTGGGGAAAAACAAGAGCTGGAAACCTCTCACTGAAAACTTGCCACTGATTCCACAAACAGACCTTCATTTACCCAGGCCATACACTCAGGTGGAATGAGCCACCTGCACAGATTTACTCCAGAACAGCCTCTGACTAGTATCTGCTCTGCAAAGCATCAAAAACAGCATCTATGGCACACTTCTGGTGAAGGGAGACAAAATGCTCCTTTTATGAACTCACAGAAAGAAAAACAAACAAACTACCCATAATAGTTCCACCGTGGTGGGGATCCCCAGACGATCCCTGGCGCAGCATCCCTCACTCATCTGATCACAGGCTGTGGTGAACACAGCCTTGCTGAGCTATGAAGCATAGCCTGTCAGCCACAGGAGGGAGTTCAGTAATGGGGGATCCAGTCTTCTCCATAGAGAAACGACTGATACCCATGAAGGCCTGCAGTGCCAGACACTGCTCAGCATGTTCCGTCCTTCACCCAGACTCTCCACTGAGCCCCCAAGCCCCAGGACTGTATGTCTGGTAGAGGAGGAGAGCCTGTGCCAGAGAGTGACTGTCAATGCACATGGGTCCACACAGCTGGAAGAAGGCAGGAGTGAGGGCTCAACCCAAAGCACCTAGGTAGGATGGGAACCACCCCCCCACCCTGGTCCCTCATTACTCCCCATGGAGGGTCCAAGGGCAGAGACAACCAAGCCCAGGACACGGCCTGGGAAATGTCACTGCATCCTGCTCAGGATGCCTCTCACCAAAACCCTGCGCCGGCTGCAGAAAGGCTGCTCTTCGCAAGCAGGTGTCCTGGGAATCAAGGAAGCAACACAAATCCCCAGGAGCATCTGTCGCTAGAAGGGCACTCTGAGGGAAGCCTACCTTTCCGAAGAACCCGCTTCTTTGCGCGAATGTCAGTTTCCAGCTCTGCTGCTCTGATATAAATCCTGACAGACTGCGGGAGATGACGAACAGCCTGGGCCACCACAGCCTTGGCTGTGTCCCCAGGCTGCAACCTGGCTGCTTCTAGCCAGACATCTTCACTCTATGAGACAAGAGACAAGAGAAGTAAGGCTAAGGGCAGACTGGAAGCAGGCACCTCTGAGCAGAACTTGGACCCCCAGATTTTATTAAAGTCAGTCAGTTCAATCTTAGTAACACCTGCACCAGAGCTCTCCCTTATATATCACTCCAGAAGGGGACTACTATATGTCTGAGTGAGAGACACGTATATAACACTTCATGAAAAGGAATACAATTCGCCCTGTAGGAAGTCCACAGACAAAGCAGAGACCACACACCTGTCTAGGAAGTTCTGATTTGTGCCTGATGTCCTGGGGTAATTACTATTATTTTTTTTTTCTGGGGTAATTATTCATGACCTCTTTCATTATCAAGAATATCCCAGTCTCAGCTGGGCATGGTGGCTCATGCCTATCATCCCAGCACTTTGGGAGGCCAAGAGAGGAGGACTGCTTGAGCCCAGACTGGGCAACACAGCAAGACCTTGTCTCTGCAAAAAATTTAAAAAATTACCTGGGTGTGGTGGCACACACCTGTAGTCCCAGCTACTTGGGAGGCTGAGTGGAAGGATCTCCTGAGGCCAGGTCAAGGCTGCGGTGAGTCATGATTGCGCCACTGCAAGAAAGGATCTCCTAAGCCCAGGAGGTCAAGACTGCAGTAAACTATGATTGTGCCACTGTACTCCAGGCTAGCAACAGAGACCCTGACTCAAAAAAATTAAAATATATAAAAAAAAAAAACCCTAGTCTGCACAATAAAGCACATGGGCACTTGGAGGGTCTCATAATACTTTTTAAAGCTTCTCTAATCACTCCACCTCCAGAAACAAAAGTATTAAAATGAGCTGGGCAGGGTAATGCTTGTAATTCCAGCACTTTGGAAGACTAAGGTGGGAAGACTGCCTTAGGCCAGGAGTTTGAGACCAGCCTGGGCAACACAACCAGACTTATTTCTACAAAATTTTTTTAAAAATTAGCCAGGCATGGTAGTCCCAGTCACTCTGAAGGCTGAGACTTGAGCCCAAGAGTTTGAGGCTGTAGTTAGCTATGATCACAAGACACTCAATTCTAAAAACTAAAAAATTTTAAAGTGCTAAGGCGAGGCATGGTGATTCATGCCTGTAATCCCAACACTTTAGGAGGTCAAGGCGGGAGGACCACTTGAATCCAGAAGTTCAAGAGCAGCCAAGGCAATACAGTGAGACCTCATCTCTTAAAAAAAATTGTAGACAGGCGTAGCACTGTGCATCTACAGTCCCAGCTACTCAGGATGCTGAGACAGACGGATCGCCTGAACCCAGGAGGTTGAGGTTGTGGTAAGCTGTGATTGTGCCTGAGTGAGACCCCAACTCAAAAAAAAGTGCCAAAATATTTTCCTAAGAGTTGCCACTAGCTTTTATGTTTCTTACATTAGGTGAGTTAAGGTGCTAACCAATTAGCTCTTTCTAGTTAAGGTTAGCCTGCTGTTAAAGCAATTAGTGGTTCAGCCTTCACGCCATGTGAGCACAAGCAGGAAAAAATCCTTTTCCCTAGCCTGTCCTACTGTGTTGATTCAACACCCAAAGACAGAGTGATTAGCTCTAACTTGAGGTGCCTCCAGGAGGGACCCACAACAGTACAGCCCTCCAGGAAATGCCTACGGCATGCCTCACCTTAGGACACATCTCTGTCCCCTTCATAATAAGGTTTCGAGCCACCTGTAGCTTCCCAGTGACTTCTTCCAGGCGGGCTGATGCAATCCAGGCTGGCGGGTGATGAGGGTTAGTCTCCCGAACAGACTTGAGGAGCAGTCGTGCCTTCTTGATGTCACTGTGAGGGTGAGAATGCACACAGCACTGGGTCACATGCCAAGGATATGCCCAAGCCCAGAACAAAGGTGCCCACCTCCTAGACACAATGTACCAACTATCAAACCTGATGTCCTGAGTGACACAAACCAACCCAAAGTTCTAGTCAGCACTATCCCAAGCCTGTTTCTGAGAACGAAGGTCCAGGTGAAACGAGTGGGACACACTCAACAAGGTGCTCTCTAGCTTAGCACAGGCACAGACTTGGAATACAATGTGCCAAACATTTTAAGTACACAACAAATGAACACAGAGATGTTTTAAATGGAAAAACAACTACTCCACTGTCTTTCTTGGAAAAACTACATCGCGTTTTGACTGTATATTATCCAAATAAAATCCACAACATCCTAGGCAACCATAGTTTCCATCCCAACCCACCAATTCTGCAAAGCACTCACTCACTTGATGTCCCCTCCGTGGGTCGGGATCATAGAATTTAAATCCGTCAGATAGCCTTTGGGGTCAACTACAGTCTGTCCACTCACCGAGTCAGACACCTGTGAGATAGGCCAAGCTGAGTGTCAGCTGGATGTGACCAGAAACATCCAAAACAAAGTACTCAGAGGTTTCCTAGAATCCCTTCCCGCAATCCTGACTGCCAGTGGGTGGTCAGGAGGAAAAGGAAGAAAGCAATCTTAGTTTCATTTAAAAAAACAGTTTGTGATAATAATAAACAAATTTCTTCTAAATGGAAAAAACATTTATATTAAAAAATGACACCCTAGAACTCCCAGGAAATAAGCCTAAGTAGCATAAAAAAAGGTCTTTCTAAGAACAAATGAAACCCAGAAATCATAAAGTAAAACACTGGTAATTTCAACTAATTTTTTAAAATTTGCATATAGCATTAATTATACTATCCTTTTCAGTTGTGAGTTTTAAAAAACTCATGATAAACAGCAACAACAAAAAAACAAGTCAAAAATGGGCAAAGGACTTGAATAGACATTTCTCTAAAGAAGAAATACAAATGGCCAAAAAAATGCATGAAAAAATACCCAACATCATTAAACATTAGGGAAATGCAAATATGCATAAAAAGCACAATGAAGACTACCTCATGTCCATTAGAATAGCTATTTTTGAGGAGAAAAAAGGGTAAGGAAATAAGTGCTGGCAAGAAAGTGGAGAAGCTGCAACAACCCTTGTGCACTGTTGCTAGAAATGTAAAATGGTGCAGCTGCTGATGGCAGTTTCTAAATAATTCTTATTAAACATAAAATCACCATATATTCCAGCAATTCTACTCCTAGGTATATACCCAAAAGAATTGAAGCCAGGTGCAGTGGTTCAACCTGTCATCCCAGCACTTTGGGAGGCTGAGAGGAGAGCATCGCTTGAGCCCAGGAGTTTGAGACCAGCCTGGGCAACATAGCAAAACCCCACTTCTACAAAAAATGTTTTAAAAATTAGCCAGGTGTGGTAGTACAGGCTTATAGTCTCAGCTTGTGGTGAGCCATGACCGTGACACTGTACTCCAGCTTGGGTGACAGATTGAAACCCCAACTTAAAAAAAAAAGGTGGAAGCAGCCGAAGTGTCCACTGATGAATAAATGCATAAGCAAATGTGGTATATACAGTAGAGTGAGTATTCAGCCTTACATAGGAAGGAAATTCTGACACATGCTACAACATGAATGAAACTCAAGGACATCACAGCTAACTGAAAAAAGCCAGTCACAAAAAGACAAACACGTGTGATTCCACTCATGTGAGGTACACAGAACAGTGAGATCCATAGAAAGAGAAAGTAGACTGGTGGGCAAGGAGTTGGGGATGGGGTAGTAGCAAGTCAGAGTTCAATGGGTACAGAGTTTCAGTTTGAGAAGATAATGAATTCTGGATATGAATGGAGGTGACGGTTGCATAACAACATGAACATATACTTATATCATGAACATACATAAAAACGATCAAAGTGGTAAATATTGTGTTATATATATTTTGCCACAAAAAAATTACCATGACAAAGTTTACTGTTTTTTGAGTTGGAGTCTCATTCTGTCATGCAGGCAGGAGTGCAGTGGCATGCTCACGGCCACCACAGCCTCAACCTGCTGGGCTCAGGTGATCCTTCCACCTCAGCCTTCCAAATAGCTGGAAATACAGGCACAAGCCACCATGCGCGGCTAATTTTTTGATTTATTGTAGAGATGAGGTCTTGCCAAGTTGCCCAGGTTGGTCTTAAACCCATGGGCTCAGGCAATTCTCTTACCTCAGCCTCCCAAAGTGCTGGGATTATAGGTGTGAGCCACTGCATCTGACCAATAAAGTTTTTTTTTTTTTAAAGAAAACATATCTGACTAGGCCCTGTGGCTCATGCTTGTAATTCCAGCACTTTAGGAGGTGGAGATGGGAGGACTGCTTGAGCCCAGGAGTTTGAGATCAGCCTAGGCAACATAGCGAGACCTTGTCTCTACAAAAAAATTAAAAAATTAGCCAGACGTGGTGGCTCATACCTGTAGTCTAGCTACTTGGGAGGCTGAAGTGGAAGGATCACTTGGGCCCAGGAGGTCAAGGCTGCAATGAGTCATGATCATGCCACCATACTTCAATATGGGTGACAGAGTGAGACCCCCAACTCAAAAAAATAAAAAATTTTAAAAACTTCTATATTCTAAACAAGGCTAACAGAGAAAACAACAGTCACATGCAACATAAATGGCAATCGTGTTAAAACAAACCTAACAAGCCAGGTGCAGTGGCTCATGCCTATAATTCCAATACTTTGGGAAGCAAAGGCGTGAGGATTGCCTGAGCCCAGGGGTTCAAGACCAGCCTGGGCAAATTGGCAAGACTTCATCTCTACAATAAATATTAAAAAAAAAAAAATAGCCAGGCGTGGTGGCATGCACCTGTGGTTCTAGCTACTTAGAAAGCTGAGGTGAAAGGGTCACCTGAGCCCAGCAAGGTCAAGCCTGGATGACAGCAAGACTCCAACTCAAAAAACAAAACAAACAAAAAAACTAACAAAGAAATGGGTAAGCAACAAAAGAGACATTTCCTACAACTACCAGGGGCTATCATACATGAAAAGATATTTATCTTTACCACTAATAAAAATACAAATTACACAGAGGCTCATTGGGGTAGGAGAAAGGGACACTGCTTCTCAGATGACCTCCCTCTGACTCAGGAGTGCCAGATGCCAAGGATATAATCACACAGGCACACTTACCCAGTGTCAATGAACATGAAATGACACATTCTGAAAGGTAATTTAGTATTAAGTAAAAAATACTCATCCAACAATTCTACTTCAAAAATATTACAGAATTTCTACTTAAATGTACCAAGACAGAAGCATCCCTACAGTTTGCAATAGTAAAAGGTCCGCAGCAGACTAAATTATGATTTACATGGTCACATGTAAACAATGAACCACTCTCCAATTTATAAAGCATAAACACACATCTAGTATACAAAAATGTGTGCAATTTCTTAAAGCAGCGAGTTATTGGTTTTTACTATAAAGCACAGTAACAGATCAAGTGAAATTTTAAGGTTTTCCACTGCACAAAACAGTAATGGCTGAACAGATTATTATACTACTTTTCTCTACTTCTAAGGTATGTGTATGCAATTATTCCTTAAAAATTTTTGAAAAGAAGCTCCCAACCAGGCTCGGTGGCTCAGCCTGTAATCCCGCGCCTTGGGAGGCTGAGGTGAGTGGACTGCCTGAGCCTGCGGGTTCGAGACCCGCCTGGGCAACTTGGTGAGACCTCATCTCTACAATAAATCAAAAATTAGCCGGGCGTAGTAGCGCGCGCCTGTAGTTCCGGCTCCTTGGAAGGCTGAGGCGGAAGGATCGCCGGAGCCCAGCAGGTCGAGGCTACGATGGCTCCAGTCTGGGCGACAGAGTGAGACTCCGACTCAAAAAAAAAGAAAAGAAAAGAAGCTACCACTCAGCACCTCCACCTCATCCACCAGGAGTAACCTCTATTACATGTAGCTCTGATCATCTGTGAACAGATATACACAAATGGAAAATTATACATACCACTCTGTAATTGGTTTTCTTTTTTTTTTGAACCAGACTCTCACTCTGTTGCCCAGGCTGGAGTACAGTGGCATACTCACAGCCACCACAGCCTTGACCTGCTGGGCTCAGGCAATCCTTCTACCTCAGCCATCCAAGTAGCTGAAACTACAGGTGTGTACCACCACACCTGACTAAATTTTTATTTATTGTAGAGACGAGGTCTCGCCATGTTGCCCAGGTTGGTCTTGAATCTGTGGGTTCAGGCAATCCTTGTGCCTCTGCCTCCCAAAGTGCTGGGATTATAGGTGTGAGCCACCAAGCCCAGCCTGCAACTGATTTCCATGTGCATATTTTCCCCAGTTTGTTGGTTCTTTTGACTTTATAGTGTTTTTTCTTTTCTTTTTATTTTCTTGAGTTAGAGTCTCACTCTGTCGCCCAGGCTAGAGTACAGTGGCATATTCATGGCCACCACAGCCTTGACCTGCCAGGCTCAGGCAATCTTTCCGCCTCACCCTTCCAAGTAGCTAGAACTACAGGTATGCACCAAGAGTCAGGGTCTCAGTCTGTCACCCAGGCAGAAGTACAGTGACACAATCACAGCTCACTGCAGCCTCAAACTCCTGGACTCAAGCAATTCCCCCATCTCAACCTCCCAAGTAGCTGGGACCACAGGTACATACCACCATGCCCAGTTAATGTTTTTTTATTTTTTGTAGAGACAAGGTTTCACTATATTGCCCAGGTTGGTCTCAAACATCTAGGCTCAAGCAATGCTCCCGCCTCGGCCTCCCAAAGTGCCGGAATTACAGGTTTGAGCCACTGCACCCAGTCTTACACAAGTCTGTCGGGCACCCTGGCTTACACCTGTAATCCTAGCACTTTGGGAAACTGAGGTGGGAGAATCACTTGAGCCCAAGAGTCCGAGACAAGCCTGGGTAACATAGTGCTGCCTCAACCCGCTAGGCTCATGTGATCCTTCCACCTCAGCCTTCCAAGTAGCTGGAACCACAGGCACACTCCACCATAACCGGCTGATTTTTTAATTTATTGTAGAGGCAACGTCTCACCAAGTGGTCTGGGCTGGTCTTAAACCCGCAGGCTCAGGTAATCCTCTCACCTCGGCCTCCCAAAGCACTGGGATGACAGGCTTGAGTCACCACGCCCAGCCAAGAGACCTTGTCTCTATAAAAAATGACCAACATTAGCCAGGCATGGTGGTATGTGCCTGTAGTCCCAGCTACTGGGAAGACTGAAGTGGAGGGATCACCTGAGTCCAGGAAGCTGAGGCTGCAGTGAGTCAGGATTGTGCCACTGCACTCCAGCCCGGGCAACAGTGTAAGACCTTGTCTCAAAAAAAAAAAAAAAAAAGTCTTATAATGTCTATATGCACAAATCTGAAGTACTCTCCTTCAGTTTCTGACGTGC
>CAUYQG010286184.1:0-10775 GCA_963574415.1 Tarsius wallacei | reverse complement strand
AATTTTTTGATTTATTGTAGAGATGAGGTCTTGCTTGCCCAGGCGGGTCTTGAACCCGTGGGCTCAGGCAATCCACTCACCTCAGCCTCCCAAAGGCGCAGGATTATAGGCTGAGCCACCGAGCCCAGCCCCAACACCATTTTTTAAATGCATTACTTGAAGGCTCTTGCTTAAGTTAAAACCTACGTCAGTAACACAGAACACATTTATAAACAACTTACCCTTTGCTTCTCTTAGTGAGGTATATTTCCAGCTCCATCTAGCAAAATCAGAAACGCTTTCATTGCAGGGCTCCAAATCATTGCTCCTACCATTAGTCATCTCCATGACTACACCAAACATAGATAAATGTATCACTTTTTAGATGTTAGCATCCTGTGCATGTCACTATTTTCCTTTTGCAATCAGAATGTTCACCTGACTGTAGAAAAAAAATTTTAACATAGCGGTTAATGTATTTACAGTCAGAGAAAGAAACTAGTTTCCAGCGATGCCATTTCTATGTCAAAAACTGTACCTATGAACTGTTGTAAAGAAAAGTTTATTCATGTTTGTGTGTATGTTTTTATATGTGTATGCTTGTGCATATATGTATAAGCATGCACATGTTAACATGTACATACCTGTGAAAAGTGGTAACAGCGGAGAAGAAAGGGATGCAATATGTGAGATATTTCACTTATTTCAATATGATATACATAGCATAATATATACACACCTATATGTGATATATATGTGTATATGTATATATACGTGTGTGTGTGTATATATATATACATATATGTATGTACATATATGAAAGAAGTACTATTTATCATACCAAGAGAGTAGATATAAACCAGTTTTGTCCTTGGCCAAGCACAACATAGGCATATACATGCGCCTACTAACAAACGCATTCAAATTGCACTTCTTAACATACATTTGTGCTAAATCTATTTTCATCTAGTTCTCTTAAGGTCAACAATGTATACTTGCTGGATCTGACATCTAGTCATTCTACTAAAAGCCCACAAAATTATAACTCATGACTTGCTATAGCTGAACTCAAGTTTGCTATAAACTTAGTAGTTATAGTATATAATTCAGTATTCCTGAAATAGTCATAGCCCAATAAAGCCAAGTGTTTGAAAGTGTTTCTATAGCTACATTATGTAGATGCATAATAATACAGTGTTTTTGGTCTTCTAATAAGTATAGTTTGGTGTATGCTTTGAATAAACTTCTGTCTATTAAAAAAATTCCTGGGCAGTAAACTGAAAACACATTTACTAAAGAGAGTCAACAATTTTTTTCAACTTAGTATTTTCTTTTAAGCTACTTTGTTTTTCACAATATTAATTTATCAAGGACCAAACTGACATTAAATATTTTTCAGGTTCTAAAGAGTAAGAGAATTTGTTCGAACCTGTCTTTCTAGAAAGGATGAAGTGAAATAGATGGAACCGGAGCAGCTGGACATAAAAGATGAAGATCAGTGAGGCCAGTAAGAAGTGAAGAAGGCATTTGTGATCAATATCACCAGTTGTTAAAATCTTTCTCAGTCTTATTGTCTACTTTATTGAAATAAGTGACAGAACACAAGAGGTAGAAGAGCAAAATCGTTTTATAGATATAGAAATATGTACGACTTCTCACCTGTAGGATTAAGTTGTGATAGATTCTAGTATGGGAATGTCAGATGCTCAGATACTGTCAGACACTAATGCATACGTGTGTCTGGTCAATTTCATTGCTTAATCTATTGCTGTATCTAAGTTTACGTATTTTTTAGTTATCTTACACATATGCACACAAAGTATACTTCACATATAAATATATATGCTTACACATAGGCACCTATCTGTATATATAAGAATATATATATATAGGTATATTTATATTTAACTAAATATATACACTTAGATATATATGTATATTATGCATACACACATATATAAAAGGGATAGTTAAGAAAAATAAAAAGTACAATTGCTTTCATCTTACTCTTACTTTGAAGTACTCAGGAGCTAATTAGACAAGTATAATTGCATTCATGCATTTAATTAAAGAATGACTCATATCAAATGTTTGTTAAAATCTGATAAAGAGCTCTTATTTGAAATTAATTATACTTTTATCATATCTCTCTGTAAGATCTCTAGAATAATCTCAACTCTGTTGTGTCTGAGGATATAATTAGGATAGGCTCTCAATATTTGTAGATGGATGTATGGTAGATGTATGGTTAAATTGATGGATGGAAAAATCACTTTTTCCACAATCTTGTAAAAAATTATCAAAATGTTTTGACTTGTGTAAAAAACTGTGCACTTTGTAGCTTGTACTTTTTTGAGATATCTACTGTTGCCTTCTTTATCTTAATATTTATTTCTGCTCATAGTGATATGCAAATAGTAGAAGATCAATAACCTGTCTATCCAATTTTTATGCCACTTACAAATTTGAGAGGTTATGACCTACAGAGTGGTATAAATTTAATAAAATGATTAAGTCAACTCTACAAAACTTGTGCTCTTTCAGTGTTTAATTTTTTCCAGTTTATTCTTTCTCTATTTTGCAAATGATCCTGATTTGCTTCAGCATTCTTTCTTCCCCTTTCTGGGAAGTGTACATCTGTTTCTGACATCTGTCTTCTATCTTCCTTTGTAAATTATGAAGTGTTGCCAACTTCTTTTATCAACAAATTACCCGTAGAAGCATTTAGAGGGCTATAATGATTCTTTGATTTCTTTTGATTCTTTATGAATTTGCAAAATGGCTTGATGCTCATATTAGCTTTGTTTGTCCTTTCTTTTTTTCATATTTAATATTTATAGTTGGCAGGCCCAGATGGTGTACTTTGTTATGTCCTGAAATGTTGCTATTTTTTTCATTCCTTAATTACAGTAATGTCAGTCTGTAATATCCCCAGTCTCCATCTCTAGTTGACATTGTAGATTTCACATTTGTTGTATTATTATTGAACAGGCTGTATGTTTAACACTGTGAAATATGCAGTAATTTTTTCTTAACCTTGCTGCTTTTTCATGTTTGTCTACATTGACCATTTACTTTTGCTTTTACATGTTTCCCTCAATGTATTATATTTTAAAATAAATTTTTCAGATATTTAGATACAGTTATCTCCTTATAGATGAGACAAGGGCAACTGATAGAAAACAAGTGAGTTTCATTGTAGCAGGCAATGTCACTGTAGAAATAAATGCAAGCCTATTTTTTTAAAAAGTGTCTAGTGCCAGGCATGTGACTTACACCTGTATTCCCAGTGTTTGGGGAGGCAGAGGCAGATTGCCTGAGCCCGTGGGTTCGAGGCCAGCCTGGGAAACATGGCGAGACTTTGTACAATAAATCAAAAAAATCAGCCAGAAGTAGTGGGGTATGCCAGCTACTTGGAAGACTGAGGTGGAAGGATCACCTGAGCCCAGCAAGTTGAGGCTGCAGTGGCCATGAGCGTGTCACTGCACTCCAACCTGGGTGACAGAGTGAGACTCTGACGCAAAAAAAAAAAAAGTATCTGGAAGTGCCTTTCTTAAAATTTGGTAATTTGTTAAGGAAGAGGTACTTACATATCTTTATTTCAATTTTTAAAAATTCCATAGATTTTAAGAATGCATTTCATAAAGACATACTCATAGGCCTAATTCACACACTTAAAAATATTATTGATTTTTTTATTAGCTTATTTGTTTTTTCTTATTAGATTTCTGATCCAGATCTCATTTATGCCTAGGTAATCTATGACGAATTCTTATTACTTATTTTGCCTTGGAAACTTTTATAAAATTTTTACACGTAAATTTATTACGGTCTGGTAATTGTGTTACATTCTAAGACTTCTACAATAGTTTTTCATTCTCCAAATCCTTTTGCATTTTATAAATGTTAATTTTTAGATTTTCTTCAAATTAAATTTAATGTCCCATATCTAGAACCACCCAAGTGGAATATCATTTTTAAATTTTGTATTTTGCTAATATTTTTTATCATCTTTGAGTACACTCTCAAAAATTCCCTTGGGATTGAACCTAGAAATAGGCATCTCCAATTCATATAACAGGCCTTCTCTGAGCAACAAAGTCAGTACTTTGCCCTTGGATTTGACATCAAACAGGTTTACACAGGTTTTCCACTACTACACCTGACAGTGTCAGCCACCTTTTAAAAAGACATTTGTAGCACCACTAGAGACAGCTTTTCTCTGAGCTCAATGAAAGTCCTATACATGCATCAGAGGGTATTCTGTGATCTTTTATCTTCCCTATCTATTGTATCATTTGTATTTCTAATTTCAATATAGAGCAAAGACTATATAGCACTCTAAACTTAATACATTAGAGAAATGGCTGGGATTATAACATATTGCCAAATTAGTATTTTGTTTTTTTATTTAATTTGGATTAGGTAAACACACAATATATTTTATTGTGTTTATATGAACACATAATTATTGAACACATCCGATGCTAGGCAAAAGTATTTACCCATAAGTATTAAAATAACAGCTTCAGAACATTTCAGAATAACAATATTCTTTATGAACAAAAGGACTTGGAACTAATCGTAGGAATAGATCTAACAGAACTGGAAAGGATTGGATTTTTATTTTCCGAATGTTAACAACCAGCTTCTGGTAAACAACTTAGATCTTCTTGTGCTAAAGTTTGATTGACACAACTCCCTGTCTAGTCCCTACTATTCTCCATATTCTGTTACATTCTGTGGAAAAATTGAAACTTTACCCTTGATATTGTTTCTCGATTTATTAGCATTTAATGTTGTGAAAGCAATTTCAAAGTTATTAATAAAATATGCGCAAAGAGATGCTCATTTTCTGGCATTTCTGTTCACACACCATACCTCTTTTGAGAGTTCTGGTCTTTTTGGGTCTCACTAGCTGCAGTTGGAATGAAATCAGCAGACGGCTTGGGGCCGGATCTCACCAGGTCTGAGAACAAGGTTCATTGCTTAAACAACCCAATGTATGCCTTATTAAATCCTACAGCACAAACAGAAGATTTCCTTCTATAGTCAAATGATCATTTTCACAATCATATTTTCATTTCTTTTAAATCACTTCACTTTTTGGGTAGGGTGTATGTGCTCCTCTTACACAAGATCAAGTAAGTATTCCAGAAATTGTTTTGAAATATTTGTTTGTTTGGTTGTTTTCCTCAGATATTGACAAAGTGGTGGCTTTACACTAAACATATTCATTCATTCTCAAGACACTCTTATTGTTATGCAGGATAGTGAACAAAATTCTTTTTCACACATTCTCCAGCACCAAGATCTGTGTTATTAATCATCTATCATGCTATCTGTGGGCTACAACCTTTGTTTTCAGCCTAGCCTTTGTAGGCATTTTATTTAGCAGTTTCTTATATTATGCTATATCTCTGAGAATATTTTAAAAACGAAGGAGACCCCTAGTCTACACTTCTAGAAACTCGGTCTAGAGAGCAGGATACATGTAAAAGAAAACATCTGCAAGACATTGAAAAGTATGTAACATACAAGTTCATTTCCCTTGATTACCAAACAAGATTACCAAATTCGAGTGACTACAGCATAATGTAGGCAGAATCAGCTTTCTCCAGAATAAAATAAGTGATACCCCAAGTGAAAAGTACCCAGCTGACCCTTATGTTTATGACCCACAGAATCCTAGTTGTTTAAGCTGCTGCTTCTTCTTTTTTTTTTTTTTTTTGAGTTGGATTCTAACTCTGTCACCCAGACTGGAGTGCAGTGGCCGCTCCTGGCCACTGCAGCCTCGACCTGCTGGGCTCTGGTGATCTTTCCGCCTCAGCCTTCCAAGTAGCTAGAACTACAGGCACGCGCTACTACGCCCAGCTAATTTTTGACTTATTGTAGAGATGAAGTCTCGCCAAGTTGCCCAGGCGAGTCTCGAACCCGTGGGCTCAGGGAATCCACTCACCTCAGCCTCCCAAAGTGCTGGAATTACAGGCTGAGCCACCGAGCCTGGCTTGTTTAAGCTTCTATGTCTGAAGTAGTGATGTACCAATAGTGTGAGAAAAAGAAAATAATTAAATTGTGTATACATTAGAAAATAACTGAAAAAAATTATCATTCTTCTAAGTATTTGACAGGATATAGGATATATTCAACACATAAAGGGAGCAGATGATTTTTTTTTTTTTTTTGCATAACCTATGCCTGTTTTTTTTTTTTTACTTCATTTTTCTTTTCCTACTTCCCAGAAAATCTTTTGCATTGATTTGACAACTGACTGCTAAGAATGTGCTCATATTTCTTTTATTGTTGAGATTTTACTATCCTTTATTTTTTCCTTCTGTTTACCATGTTTGCTTACAGATTAACCAGTGGCGTCACCTGTACGCTAGTGGTACTTTGTCCCTATGTCTCTCTGGTTATCACGTTACTTTGTAACTACGCATTTACCTAACCAGGACCTTTCTTAGATTATGTGCTATTTGTGTTCCTACTTTGTACTACAGCGTTGTTCTCACAAAATTTGAAATTTACATAAGAGGTGATCTATGATTTAAATAAGAGATCAGGAATAGTGTTCCATGGAGAAATGAAAGAACACCAGTAACTATGATGAAGTAAGATCAGTTCAACAAGACACAATTCTTAACAAAATATGTATTGCATTTCTAGCTTTATTTTCCACTACAAAGTATTGACACCCAACCAGGTATTTATTTTCTATACTCAAAATTGTCTGGAACCTTACTGACTTATTGTGATTCTTATAACTTTCTTCACATTATACTGTTTATCAAACCCTATTTTTTTTCTTTTAAACAATAAGCAATGTATCATGTGTACAACACTCTTATAAAAGTATAATTTTCATGTCATGAAAAAGAGTCTCATCTCTGAGAAAAAATGTCTAGTACTTTAAAAGTACTGTCAGGGAAAATTGGTCACATAACTAGGTTTATGATAACCTTGATCTTTTTAAGGATAAACCATTGCTTACCATTTTCTCCAATTCTGCTTTCAGGAGGTTTTTGTACTGGCTTTCAGGCAATCCAGTATTCATAAGTTTCAGAACCTATGCACTGGTAAAATAGAGTTCTGCATAAAATGTCTATTTTGTTTGTAGACAGTGATACTAAATAAGAATATTTGCTATGTGTAAGGAGAATACTGGACTGGAGAAAAAGAAGAAGAGGAGGTTCTAAGCGTCACAAGAACTATATGTTAGGCACAATTGCTCCAGGACTTTTCACTAATTCTCTGAATTTGTTTTGAATTTCTTTTTTCTTTTTTTTGCTCTTCTGTAGTATATTCGACTAATAGGTTTATTCTGAAACGTAGGAAAGCACAATTACGTACCTTAATTTACAACACAGAACCTTCTTTCACATTTAACTTTCTAGAAATTTTAGTAGAGTAGAAGCATGTTTTTTAGTAACTGTATTACATCTGTAAGTCATTTATCAAACGTGGGGAACAATATTAATCCTGTTGGTCTTCTATAAAACAGTAATATCTACTCTATTTTCATTGAATTAAATGCATTAAAATAAAATGTATTTGCCCGAGGTGAAAACAATTTAGATGAATCTCAATATTTTTTCATTTTCTCTACCTCTGAGTTTTTAATAAACTGAAATTAAGCATGATATATGAAGAAATTAAACTCTAAGCTCAATGCCATTGTTCAGGGTTTATAAGGACTTCAATTTTAATACCATGTTTGATCAGGTTAACATAAGGTTAAATCAAGGGTCATAATTTTAAAGATGCTTCCCTTTCTTTATTTTGAGCTGGACCCTTTGCATCCTCTTACTCTGAAATCTTGTCCATAACTTTTGAAAGGAATACTGCGTTTGCTTAAAAAATAATTAGAGGTAGATTTTTAAAGAAAAATCATAAAAGAGTTATAAAATAAATTGTAATTCAATGTGTAAAAATTAAGCCTACAATTATTAAAAAGCATCATTTCTATATTTACTATAAAATCTAATATAATGCTAGAGTTAAACATATAAATACATGTCATAACAAGTGCTTATATTACATTTAAATAGTACAATTTTCCTTTCCATTTGATTTTTTTCCTCATATTTACATATTATTAGCTAACTTTCAAAGCAAAATACATTTTCTGGTTACTTAGGCAAAAAAGCATTTATTACAATGTTTTAAGTATTTACATAAAACTAGAATTAAACTTTTAATGAAAATATCATTTATTCAACCACACAAAAAAAATGCAACATGAATGGAACTGGAGACCATTATCCTAAATAAAATAACTAGAAACACAAACCAAAATACTGTACATTCTCATTTATAAGTGGAAACTAAACAATAAATATACAGAAGCATACAGACAGAAATAATAGATACTAGGCAGTCCAAAATGGGGAAAGGTGGAAGGAAGGTAAATGTTGAAAAATTATCTTTTGAGTACAGTGTTCACCATTTAAGTGATTGGTTCACTAGAAACCCAAACTTTACTTTCACGTAATACTTACATGTAACAAACCTGTACTTGTACACCCTTAATCTAAAATAATATATAAAATAAAAATAAACAACACAATAAAACCAGTGAAATATGTTTTAAACTATTTTATTAGTGTGTTGTTTTGCTGAGTGAAAATACTATTCAAGGCACGAATACAGTACTGACTGCCATAGCTTGGGTCATTTAATCTGATCATGTTTATACTTCCATATGCTTGCTTAATTATTGCTCAGCTTTCTCTGTTTTCACTATTTAAAAAATCTCAGTTCCTTCAAGGTGCCAAAATTATATTTGGCCTTCACCAGGTAGGAATGCCTTTTTTTGATATGACATTAATAACCTTTTCTCAATACCTCATGTTAATTTAAAATAGCACTCTGAGCCAGGCTTGGTGGCTCAGCCTGTAATCCCACGCTTTGGGAGGCTGGGGTGAGTGAATTGCCTGAGTCCACCGGTTCGAGACCCGCCTGGGCAACTTGGCGAGACCTCATCTCCACAATAAATCAAAAATTAGCTGGGCGTAGTAGCGCGTGCCTGTAGTTACAGCTACTTAGAAGGCTGAGGCGGAAGGATCGCCGGAGCCCAGCAGGTTGAGGCTCCGGTGGCTGGGAGTGGCCACTGTACTCCAGTGCGGGTGACAGAGTGGGACTCCAACTCAAAAAAAAAAAAAAAAAAAATTAATAACACTCTGTGGCAAGTGAGTGGAAATGAACAACCAAAAAATAGGGAATCCCTAAAAAGTAATTAAAAATGCATATACAAAGAATAACATTTCACTGTAATATTTGATGGTAGTTAACCAGGTACAAAATTGATATGTAAGAGAAGAACATATTCTTATTCATCATTAAAACTTTAAAAAAGTAGAAAGAGATATTTCAGAATTTCTGAACTGCAAGGAAACTTCTGTAAACTTCCAGGTGTTCATGAACCTGAACTTCAGAGTCATGTCTATTTTATTGCTCCTTCTAATATTTGTTAACTGTAATGGATTTTGTGTCAACCTATAATTTTGAGCAAGACGAAAATTGAAACGAAATTGTTACCTGATGAAGTATACCTTGAATTTATATGTGACAAATTTTATATGTGACAAAGTTTTATATGTGACAACATTTTTCTTCTGGTGTTTTGAGATTTGAGAAGAAATATAAAAATGTCTGAGTCTGAAAACTAACAATACTGATTAATCATTTCTCTGAATTAATTATAAGGCTAGAAATGTTTAAAGATACAGCACTGAGACAAAAATGCATTAAATTGTGTGTATGCATTTTACGAGCATCTCTGATTTATATTGGATTCACTTTCATGTCTCTGTCATCTTTAGTTTGTTGTAAAGTATATTCTAAGTTTCTGACATAGTCTCAATTTCAAAAAATATGTTTTCAAACATGTCCTAGTTGTTGAGTTTTCCTGTGAGATGTTTCAAATATCTTTTGCACAACATCTTTCTGCACAAAAATTAATTTTCTTCTAAAAAATGTATTAAAATTGTGTCCATTCAAATAAAACTATGGCAAATGATATCTCTGAATTCTTAGAAAAAGAATCTAACAATAGTTAAAATAATGCTTTAAGCTGAATGCTAATCTTTGCCTGTGATTACAAACAATTCAGTAAGGCCTTGTGTTGTTGGTTAAGGACAGAAATGCAAGGAGATAAACAGCAGTGAGAAAGAAAAAAAATTTAAGTAGCAATTTTTAATTTAAATTTTTAATTTAAATTTAAATATTTGATATTGTCATCAAATAAATAAATGATCTTCTAAATATTCTAGCATACAAAGTATTTGGTGATTTTAAATAATTAACCTTGCTAACAATAGTCTTCGAATATTAAATGTAAATCAATTACTTAAAATAAGTTCTGGGTAACCATATTGACAGGTTACTATAATAATGTGTGAATGCATGTGTGCGTGTGTGTATATATATGTATATATATATATATACATATATATACACATATACATATATACTGGTAATCATTTTTGTTATTCTGGAAATTAATTTTATTAAAGTGTGCATTTTTATAATTTAAATTTAATATTTTATACATTTTATATCATCAATATCCATAATGGAATTGACTAATAATAATAAGATATTTATTTAAAGCTGATGTGTGAAAGAATATGGAGAATTAAATTTTTTGTTATCGCCGGGTTCGGTGGCTCAGCCTGTAATCCCGGGCTTTGGAGGCCGAGGTGAGTGGATTGCCTGAGCCCGCGGGTTCGAGACCCACCTGGGCAACTTGGTGAGACCTCATCTCTACAATAAATCAAAAAATTAGCCGGGCGTGG
>CAUYQG010286171.1:0-14738 GCA_963574415.1 Tarsius wallacei | reverse complement strand
AGATGAGTCCTGGGTTTGAGAACAGCCCAGGCAACTTGGCGAGACCTCATCTCTACAATAAATCAAAAAATTAGTTCCAGCTACTTGGAAGGCTGAGGTGGAATGATCACCTAAGCCCAGCAGATCGACACTGGGGTGGGTTTGAGCGTGCCACTGCACTCTAGCCTGGGCAACGGAGACTCTAATTTAAAAAAAAAAAGTATTGATTCAAATGACTCTAAGAAAGGACAACGTGACTCTTTCTTTCTTTTTTTTTTTTTGAGTTGTTTGAGTCTCACTCTGTCGCCCAGACTGGAGTGCAGTGGCCGCTCCCGGCCACCGCAGCCTCGACCTGCTGGGCTCCAGCGATCCTTCCGCCTCAGCCTTCCAAGTAGCTGAAACTACAGGCGAGCACTACCATGCCCAGCTAATTTTTTGATTTATTGTAGAGATGAGGTCTCACCAATTTGCCCAGGCGGGTCTTGAACCCATGGGCTCAGGCAATCCACTCACCTCGGCCTCCCAAAGCGCGGGATTTTAGGCCGAGCCACCAAGCCCGGCCTACGACGTGACTCTTTGTCTCCATATGTGAAAGCCATCCAGTTCCAACCTGGTCCCGAGAGTCTAAGTGTAGATGGAGCCAGGCAGAGGGCGAGCCTGGCAGAGGCTCCCATCCTTGCTGGGACCATGGGGTCATTAGATTTACCTGAAGAACGTGATGGATGATCTCCCACACACGGGCTTGCACACCGTTCTGCACCCAGTCAGCTTCTTCTTGATGCCAGGCTAGGAGCTTTAGGCTGACTGTGATTCACCTTCTGCGCAAAGGCTAGTGTTCAAAGACACTCTGGGGCCTGTGGAGGCCTGTGACGCAAGAACCTGATACCACATTTCCCTGTTCAAGGAGATCCCACACTAGGGGTCTTCTGAGACAGAGATCAGCCTACTCCAGGTCAGTCAGGAGCAAAACTTCACGCCCTCCCTCAGGGCTCACCCACAAGGCAGATGCCCCAGGAAACAGCGAACGCACTGCTTTCCCAAGATCGTTTTTGGGTTGTTCTTCCTAATGCTCCTGTTATGCCCACTGTCCTACTCAACACTTATTTATTCTAATTATTAGATTTTACAAAAATTGTTCATGCTAAAACCATCTGAGGGAACATTAAAAAAAATTTAGACTTGGACAGGATCTCAATCATTTCACAGAAAGCTTTCACATTAAAGAAGAAGCAGATACATGTGGTAGTTAATTACTTGTGTGTAAGAGTACACTGTCCAGTGACTGAGACAGAATCAGACTCTCAAAAGAAAAATACCTCAAACCAAGCTGCTGTAATCAAGACACCACACGATAATCAGAAGTTTTAAAAAATGTATTACTATTTTAATTTTAGAATGTGTTGGATTCCAGCAGGTTTGAAGAACATAACTCCGACTCCTCCATGGGGTCAGCCTGCCCCGAGCCTCTGAGCTCCGCCCAGGCCCAGAAGCCTCCCGGGCCTTTGTCCTGAAGCAAGTGACCCTGCTGGAAGGGCCTGCCAGCCCAGCCTACGACAGGGAAGGGATGTGAACACGACACACAAAAAAGTGGCCAGGAAGCCAGAGAGAAAGCCCAGAGAGAGGAGGCCCCAGGAAGCGCTGGGCAGCCCCAGGGGCTCTGCTTCCTGTCCTTATTCTCTCTCTCCTTTCTGTGAGGAGAGCTGTGCGTCCAGCTGAGATCTGACTCACCAAACAGAAATCTTCAAATTCCTTCATAGAACTCACCAGGCTACCTTGTTGAAAACAATCCTGTGTTCCTCAGAAACAACTAGATAATAGCTAAGACATTCAAGTTTCCTGTCATGCTGCAGGGCCCGACCTTATATCTTGGTGGGGAGGTCAACTACTGAAGCCCGATTTCATGTTTCACTATCTTCAAGTAGCCTCGTGGAGGGAGGAAGCCACGTGAGAGCAGTGCACTCTCGGAGGACATAGGGCAAGGCTCCTTTGCTTTGGCTTAAACCCAGCTTTTCTACATCTCAGACTTCTCTACGCTAGCTTAACCAAACTCATGTGACTAAAATTCTCAGCTTTAGACACTGGAGCTTAACTTAGATTTTCACCTAAATCTTTTCTTTCGTGTCTGAACAATAATCACATAATACAGTTACATAATAAAGCCCCAAACAGGATGTTTTTCAACTCTACAACAAAGCTGTGTGGACGCTGCTGGTGTCCCAGACCTGAACCAGAGCGGCTCTGTCACTAACGACAGGCTCAGAACGTGACATAGGAAACATGGACATCACCTCTACTTTGGAAACAAATCAGTGCACTTTGCATTCCTTAAATCCCAGGGCACTTCCAATTAAGGAGAGATTCTTTGGTTGCTACCCTAAGCCCTGCCATATGTCGGGACGCCCAGCTGAAATGATGCCACTTCCGCCTGCTTCCTTTATATATGACTAAAGCATTTCAGGGTCCCCTTGGATGAACCTCAAATACAGAAATAAAGCAATCTAACTGTCTCAAAAATGAGAACACATGTCACGATTCTTGTATTCCTTTTTAAAACAGTGTCAGGAATTGAAAGAGAACACCCGCTCCCCAGGACAGAATGCAAGCCTCGGTGTGGCTCAAGCTCTGCTTCTAGAAGCTTTCCCTGGCAGAGGGGAAGAAGCTCCGTACACAGGAAGCTCAGAGATCTTTCTCCAGAGACTTTTTTAGGCTCTGTTGGTCCTCCTCACCTGTTTGACCAGCACGTTCTTCATGACAACCATGGGGGACAGCGTAGGGAAGGCATTGCTTGCAGCTTTGGAGTTCTGCCTTGGCCTGTCTTCTCGGCTCCAGCCCAAGGTACTCAGCATGTCCTCGGACTCCATCTGCTCTGCAGAGCTCAGGCATTCCGAGCTCCCATCTGGTGGACAGAAGAGCAGTCAGGTCACTTGGGCTGTAAGCAGAGGGCTATGGGCCACTTGAAATTGAACGGAACATTTGTGATGCATGTCTGTGAATTTTCCTGAGGTCTTCAGATTTCAACGGCTTTTTGATGGAATCTGTGATTGCCCCTCCCAACCTGAAAGATTAAGAAATCACTGCCCTAGGACAAACGTGATTTCCTTTCTAACTATGGTACAGACGGAAACCTGCCTCAATTAAGGCTTACGTGAAAGTAATCACCACCAGTTTATAGGAGAGATGAGGTCAAGGTTTCTGAGTTAGTGCATTACTTTCCAGAAGCTGTTGTGGAGAAGGGAGGGAGTGTGAGACCCAAGGCAGGATTAAGGCCTTTAGTGGCTCAGGGTATCATGAGATGTAATTATAATAAACACACAGCCAATCTGCAAACCTCAAACCTTCCACTCAAGCTGAAACATAGAAGGCTCTTCCTAAATCTCTGAATTGTAAAGTTCTGGATAAGTGCATCGAAGCTGAAATTTAAATGGCTCTCTGCTGGTGTCCTAAACACAAGCTGACTGTGCCCTCTGGGGATCCTGCACAGTGGGTTATAGACAGATGCTCTCCAAGGTAAAGAAAGTCAGGTGACCCTGCATGAATTTTATTTCAAAAGGATGTGGAGAGTCACCCGCTGGAGTAAACTGAGAGACTGTAGTGCCCTGTGCTGAGGGGTCTGGGGACAGCCTGAGCATTCATTGCGAATCTCAGAGTCATCTGGACGAGGCAGAGTTGAGATGAGACTGTAATGCAAATGAACACACTCTCAGCAACTGCATTTTCTTCAGCTTAATGAAGACTGTATGACCAGAAGAATATTCATCAAGTGACAGATTTAGAATCTCTAGTGACACTTTTCAAAAATGATGACTGTTGAGGTCCTGCCCTTGATCTACTGAAATGATTTACCTGGTGCCCTGGTAGGTGTATTTTCACAAAGCACAAGTATTCCCCATGTGCACCTCTAGTTAAGAACCATTAGGCCAAAAACCAATGGCCCCAGAAGCAGTGTACACACCAAGTGCTGGATCTTGGCTTGTAAGTGCCATAAAGGGAAACAGGGCTCTTCAGAGAACAGCTGATTCCAAGTCTTTGGCAGAGAAGGTACAAGATGAGCCTGGACAGCTTATTGTCCCAGCAAGCAAGGAAGTGCTCAAAATGCTAATGGGGACATGTCAAAAAGACACAGGTGCTGCCTAGAAGGGGCTCCTGCTGGCCAAATTTGAGACAATTTGAGTATCAAAAATAATGATGTTCCAGTGTAGGCATCATAGTGAGACCCTGTTGCTTCAAAAAAATTTAAAAATTAGCTGGGCGTGGTGACATGTGCCCGCAGTCCCAGCTGTTTGAGAGGCTGAGATGGGAGGATTGCTTGAACCCAGGGGTCAAGGCTGCAGTAAGCCAAGATCAAGCCACTGCACTCCAGCCTGGGTGACAGAGTGAGATCCTCTCTCAAAAAACAGAAAAGAAAGAAACTGGTACACATCATCTTAACAAGTGAAGCAAGCAAGCAACCAACCAGAGTGTTACCAAGAATACGACTAACTCACGAGGAGTTAAGTATTGCAATGGGAAGGACACAGTATCAACAATGTAGTGTTCTGGTCAAGATGTGTATCCTGATTCTAGTAATGGGAACACCACCAGAAAATTCAGAGTGGATTTTCTTTTTTTTTTTTTTTTTTGCCCAGACTGGAGTGCAGTGGCCGCTCCCGGCCCCCGCAGCCTCGACCTGCTGGGCTCCGGCGATCCTTCCGCCTCAGGCTTCCAAGTAGCTGGAACTACAGGCACACCTGGCTCATTTTTGATTTATTGTAGAGATGAGGTCTCGCCAAGTTGCCCAGGTGGGTCTCGAACCCGCGGGCTCAGGCAATCCACTCACCTCAGAGTAGATTTTCTACAAAACAACAGGCCTGATTTGCTCAAAGATGTCAATGTCATAAAGAAAGAAGAAAAGGAAAGAAAAAAATAGGGAGTTGATCCAGACAAAATCAGACTAAAAAAACAGACAATTAAAGCACTGCACAATCCTGGACTGGATCTTAGATTCAAAACGGATAGACAAAACAGCTATCAAGGACATTATTGGGACAATGGGGAGAATCAAATGTGGACTGCAGCTAATGACTTGGGTACGACAATGACATTATAATTATACAGAAGGATGCCCTTATGTCTATTGAGATTTGCACTGAAGCATTTAAGGGTGAAATGTCAAGTTGTCTGCAACTTACTTTCAAACAGTCCAGCGTGTGTGTGTGTGTGTGTGTGTGTGTGTGTGTGTGTGTGTGTGTGTGTGTGTGTGTGTAGAGAAAGTAGACAGGGCAAAATGATGACACAGTGGATCCCACAGGAAGACACATGGGGTACTCATTCACTTGTGTCAAGATTTGAAATGTTCCAATACTAAGTTGGGAAAATAATTAAAATAAAAAAACCATCTTGATTTTGCAAATGTCACCATACTCCAAGGTAACTAGAAGAACTCAGGCAGTGGGGAAATCACTGGCACCTGGCCCAGGAGGGGCTGGAAGCATTCCAGTGGCATTTGCTGGGGCTACTTTCTGGGCCGTAACGAATTTGATGCCACCTTATGTCTGAAGAGTGCAATATTTTTTTTTTTTTGAGTTGCAGTCTCACTCTGTCGCTCAGACTGGAGTGCAGTGGCCGCTCCCGGCCACCACAGCCTCGACCTGCTGGGCTCCGGTGATTCTTCTGCCTCAGCCTTCCAAGTAGCTGGAACTACAGGCCCGCGCTACCACGCCCGGCTAATTTTTGATTTATTGTAGAGATAAGGTCTCGCCAACTTGCCCAGGCGAGTCTCGAACCCGCGGGCTCAGGCAATCCACTCACCTCAGCCTCCCAAAGCGCGGGATTACAGGCTGAGCCACCAAGCCCGGCTGAGTGCAATATTCTTAAAACAACTGCCCAGCAAAGTTGAAGCTGTTGAAGTAAGAAGTGCCGAAACAATAGATGGTGGGCTTGGGGATGAGGACTCATTTCTTCTTTGTGTTTTCCTCAATTTCCAGGCTTCTACAATGAGCATGTATTACCTTCATGATACGAAAAGTAAACATAAAAAGCAAACATGATTTACAAGAAAAAAAAAGAGACAATGTTCCCAAACCTGTCTGACCATATAAGAGATCATACTTAAAAAAAAAATTTCACATCCCTGGCCCTCCCTAGACCTGCGATGGAGATTCCAGGAGAGTGGGCTGGTGATCAGCATTTTAACAAATGCCTCACGTGAGCCTCAGGGGAGGAAGCCTGGAAACAACACCAAGAGGTAGAAAAGAACAACTCCAAGGGCTGAGGCTGGCCCGCTGTTCCTGGGACTGTCCTGGCCCCAGGCAGGACAAGTAATTCCCCTTAATCTAATCCTGGTTGCTGCTCCTTTCTGAGCAACAGTCTATTTATAATTTGGCTTCTCATGCAGCGCGCCCACAGGGAGAAAAGACACCAGGAAAGATGGGAGAGTTCCAGGTCTTCTCCTAGCTGCATTTCTTATTATACATTAATCAACAAAACTGACCAATTTGCCTTTGTGAGTCTAGATAGTATAAATCTGCCCCTAGAGAGGGTTCTGCTCTCAGAATGTTGATTCGGCCAGAATCCTGGCATCACACCATGCCTGCCCTGGGCCAAAACGCTGACACCAGAGCCATGTCCAAGCCACTACCCTCAGACCAGAAGTAAAAAAGAGCCTCAAGACAAAAATGAAAAAGTTCACTGGGCTGCAGCATAAGGTTTCAGAGAAACTTGTAAGGAAAACGGCTCTATTCTCTTGTCTCTAACAGATACTCAAGTTTAGGCTGGGCCAGGTGACTCATGGGCCAAACACAAAATGCAGAGACTGAGGGGAGGGAATGCTAGAAGGGCATTTTAAAACACAACAAAGTTATTTTCTTAGCACAAAAGTTATCTTACAAAATATATGCAGTATTACTTTTATTTAACTGCCAGCCTTCAAATTTGTTGCACGGTGACAACATGCAGTAGTATCTTTTTCTCCTACAATATAACAAATCCTATGAAAAAGAAGCTTAAACAATAGAAGTATGAGTATTTAAGTGTTCTTTCCAGTAACCACTTAGAACAGTTGGAAATGTAAGGTTTAAAGTTGAGAGTCTAAGTTGAAAAAAGATGAAAACTCATTCTTTCAGAACTAAGCCTACGGTGACTTTGGTGGGTACTCTGACACAACGGCCAAATCGGCATTTCAGAAGCTCAGCTAGCTAGCTATCCTGTGTGGGAAGGCATCCCACCCTTACCACACAATGAGTTTTAGGAAGTTGTTCAGGTAAGCCATTCACAAAAACTCTGAGAAGCGCCCCTTCACCTGAGAATCCAGAGTCCTTGTCCGACTCGGTGGCCGCCATCCCAAGCTGACGCACCCCTTTCCTCATCTCCGCGCCTTTGCCAGGTTTAGCTGAGAGTCTCCTGGGGCTCTCCCTGGACGGGATTTTCCTCTCCATGTTTCACTGGGCGGGAGGCAGACTCTTCAGCGCACCTTTCGTCTGGCTTGCCCTAGGAGAAACAATCACACGGAAAAGTCACTGCCTGAGCCAAAACAGGTGGTCCCAGTAGTGAGGGAAGAAGGGGCAGAGAACCCAGCCTGCCCGCTGCAGCCCCATCTTCTCAGAAGTCTCAACAGCAGAAGCTTCAGGCTGCCTGAACAGAACAGTTTCCCCAAAAAGAGAGTTTCAGTCCCCTGGCCGTCCTCTACTCCATTACAGATTCAAAGCACACAGGCCACGTTCAGTGTAAGCTCTGCAGGCTGCTAACAAAGGCACATTGATTAGGCTTTCTGGAATGGGTAAGGAAATCAACTTGGCCTCCTCCCTGAGAGGGGAGAGAACAGGGAGGGGAGAGCAGAGACACCAACCCGCCTGCTTTGCTGCTGGACGTTTGCAGCTCGTGCCCCACTGCTACCTCCCATGGGGCAGAGCTTCTTAAATGAACCTCAGTTCTTTGGATGAGGTACTAAACAGAGTAAACCCAACTTCCCATATATGCGTGCTTTCTGGCATCAAAAAAACCTTTTATGGGAAAATACGATCACATATAATCAAGAGCTTACATTATACTACAGTCCTTAACATTTATTGCTATTAGTATTATCTCACTCGAGCCTCACACTGTCCTCTTCAGCTGCTATCCCATTTCACAGGGGAGGAAGCCAAGGCTCAGACAAGTTACACCCAGGCATGCAAACACATTCATCAGGTGATCATTGCAAATCAGGCATTGTATGAGGATGGGGATATAGCGTGACAGCACAAACACGGTCACTTCCTTCCAGGAGCATATGATATACAGAGAGAGACAGTCATTAACCACATAATCACCCGACTAATGGCTGCTTTGATAAGAGCTATGAAGGGAGAGGCTGGGACCTGGAGGCGAGGATGAGGAGTCAACCAGGTGAAAAACGATGGGTGGGTGTGCAGGTGTGTTCCAGGTAGTGTGAGGCTCTCAGGGAACAAGGAGCCAGGTGCATTCCACAAGCTGAAAGGCCAAGGCGGGTGGAGCACAGTGCAGAGGGACAGAATGCCATGAGCTGACACTGGGGGCAGTGGGGGACAGCAAGCCAGGGTCTTGGAGTCCAAGCTGGAAAAACTATGGATATTACCTTAAGGGCAAGTGGAAGCTACAGGATTTTAACCAGAAGAGTCACACATTCAGACTTGTATCTTAAAAGCATTCTGGCTGCTGGACTAGGCTAACGTGGACAGGCAAGAGTGGCATGGTAACCTTTGGATGCCACCATACAGCCCAGTGAACCAAGGCAGTAGGAGTCGGAGACAGGGAGCTGTGAGTGTGAAGGCCGACCTGATGGGACCTGGTTAGAGTCCAGGGCATAGGGTGCCACTCTTTAAGCTAAAGAGCCCAAGGGAGTTGGGTGGGTAAGGTGGGGACGTGTGCCTAGCTAGCTTGGTTTGGGTTACGGAGAGCCTGAACGACTGTGGGTTATCCAAGGAAGACACCAGATGGGCAGTCACACATAAGACCAGAGTCCAGGAGAGGCCCTGATCCGCCCCAGTGACACACAGCAGGCCACAGCGGATCCAGACCTAGGCTAACACTGCAGGAGTGAGACCAATCAGCCCTTCCTCAGGCTGGCCCAGGCTGAGAACATTCCCAGTGATCTGACAAGGACACCTGAGTTGTCAAGGAACGGCAACTGTAAGGTTGGAAGGATGAGAACACAAAGGAGACTGCAGGGATAAAGGACAGCAGCCAGCAGGGAAAGCAACAACAGCGAACAGCCAGCTGGGAAGACGTAAGCAAAGCCTGGCAATGCTGAAATGCACAGGCCACGTGCAACTGCATCCTGTGGTCCTTCTAGTGGAGAGAAACACGCCAGCAGCACTGCATCTGGAAGATTCCGCATGCCGGGCCTGCACTCCTCAGATCTAGTGGAGAACAGCAACCACCCAAGAAGCACTGGAAGGACTCAACTCACCTCAGGGGAAGACAAGGACATGCCCGAGCAATCCTGGGCAGCCCCTTGCTCGTATTCTGCAGCCAGCAGGAGCGGACTGAAGGGAGTAAAAGCAGGACTGAGGAGAGGGCACCTTAAGCACAACTCCAAGTGACCTAACATCCAGGGGGACTGGCTTCCTCATCCAAATCCCATCAACCAGGCACTCTTCCACAGGCCACACGCATCATCCTCTGCACACCGAAGGTCACCAACAGCACGGGCACAGCTTGCAGAGCGCCATGCAAAGGCAACATCTCCCCATTTGACAGCTATGAGGGTTGACAGCATGGACCACTCAGTTTAAAAAGTAGACTAAGGCTGGGCGTGGTGGCTCATGCCCATAATCCCAGCACTTTGGGAGGCCGAGGTGAGAGGATTGACTGAGCTCATGGGTTCGAGGCCAGCCCGGGCAACCTGGTGAGGCCTCATCTCTATAATAAATCAAAAAATTAGTTGGGCGTGGTGGCTTGCATCTGTAGTTCCAGCTACTTGGAAGGCTGAGGCGGAAGGATCACCTGAGCCCCGCAGGTCGAGGCTGTGGTGGCTGTGAGTGTGCCACTGCACTCCAGCCTGGGCTGCAGAGTGAGACTCCAACTCACAAAAAAAAAAAAAGCAGACTAAGATATAAAACTATATCCCTAATTAAATCAGGATCCATTTGTATAAAACCCAGCAAATGTGCATAGTGTAAATTTCCTAAAATACCGCCCAAAAGTGAATAAGAGCCTTCTTAAAAATGGAAGTAGAAGTAGCCTGTGGATGGACATTCAGATGATTCAAGTCGGACCAGGCTTTTGGTTTAGGTTAGGAAGGTAGCTCAGGTTAGTTGCAAGTAATTAAGAGTCTCGAAGTTTCATATTATCTCACCAAACATGGATGGTTTTACAGGTATTCTAGATAAAGCATCCCTATTTAGTCTTCTACAATCCTGCAAGACAATGAAAAAGGTCTTGCTGTTGTTAATGTAGTCAGCAGAGCTACACAAAAGACACAGGAATTTATTCTGGCGTATCAAGAATTAGCAGGACAATACTGACTATGGAAAATACCGAAATGGTAATAAATCAGTTGTTGGGCTCAGAAAACAAAATAGCTCAAAATAGGGCACTTTGGCCTGCTGAGGACTTTGAGCAGGACACTGGAATGGCCTCGGAAGCCAAGTCTCCTTCTGACCTTCTCCTGTCCTTCTTTCTCCTGCTCCCCTTCCTCCCCCAAGGCAGGTCACAGAAACTGGAAATTTCACTCTGATCCTCCTCGCCTTTCTGTGTAGGAGTTGGCCATAAATCTTGACCCACCTTGTCTGATGGTAGATCACAAGTCTCTTGTTGCAGAAGGGCCCTGCCCGATGCCAGGGAGGAAGGGCTGCTACCCAGAAGTCAAGAAGAACTCCACAGACAGGACTTGCTGGGCTTTCTGCCTCCGCCTACTGCCATGAGAGCATATACTGTACTCTTTTTTTGCTCAATCATATTTCTACACGACTGTACATTCTTCATTGAGCCAATGCATATAAGCAGACAGCTTTCCCTGAGTTGTTGAGTTTCATTTCTGAAGGCTCCTATGTCACAAAAAATTTGGATCAAATAAAACAGTTGTGTTTTTCTCCTGTTAACCTGTCTTTTGTTATGGGAAGGTCAGCTGTGTCCTTGTGATATGGGAGGAGAGGTATCACACCTCTGTGCCCCTACATGGTTACAAGGAGAACAGATGCTTAAATTTTAGATCCTGGGGAGTTGGTGGTAGTTGGACATAAAGAATGCACCATCAACTTTAGGATAGTAAATTGACTAATTTGCATTTGAAAATGATTAGAAATAGGAAAGTCTCTGTCCTCAGTAGAGTGCCTTTTAAGTAGCGGAAAGTCTTGGCCTCCAAGCCAGGAAGGCTCACTGGGTTGGACAATGAAGGGCTACACCCCTCCCCAACCTTTCTTCTTCCAGAGGAGTGGCATTGCCCTCCAGGGAGTGGGCTGCGGGGGCCAATTCACCACCACCAACGGATCCGCTCAGACACAGCACCACACGAAGCCCTTGACTGGAGAGAAGCAGAATTTTGGCTTTTACTACCAGTGCTTTCGAACCCAGTGCCCACAAGTGGCAAGGCATGAAAACCTCAAGAAGTTGCCTGATCTTTTTTCCTCTTCAATATTGTTCTACAACTAAGTTAGATGCTCACACACTGACTAGGAGCTGAAAATGGGCTACCAAGCTCTTACCCGCTGTGTCATCTCTCTGCTTCCTGGCGCAGACTGGAAGCCACTCACACTGCTTTGCAAACATCTCAGACCCCATGTACCTCCTCTGCATGAGACGGGCTAATTTAAGCTCCAAAACTGTCAGAATCGACCCTAACTGGGCCTCTTTATGCATGGATATGTAAAACATTGTCCAAAAGTTTTCCAGAGAGGATAGTACACACTCAAATTCCAAAGGCAAGTGAGTCAATATATATACAGGTTTATGTAAACAGACACAATTCTAGCAAGCGCTCAGAGCACTTGCCTCCTACCGCTAGTTCTGCACTTTTCACTCTAGAATCTAAGTATCTGTTTATCTCTTCAACCATAAGGCCTGTTGCTCCATCTTTGTGGCCTCAGCCCCCAACAATTAATTTGTGAGGTTTTCAACAGAACGCTACATTCCAACAAATATCTGTCCTGCTGAGTCTCTGACAGCCCTGGCAGCTTAGCTGTCACAGAAATACCTGAACAGCTTGAAGGTCCAGATTCCACATTTTCAAACACCAAGGTCACCTCAAGATCTAACGCCCAGGTCTGGTCCCCTGCAATAAACAGATCTCTGACCACCCCCTATTCTAAGATGAGACTTACGGGGGGCAAACCCACCACCCAAATTCAAGTTTGGCCTAATTCACACACAATCTCTGTGGAGATGTGTGCTTCTGATAAAAAGAGCCCCAAATGTCACAAGGGAAGGGTCTGAAATGCTGCCTTCCGATCTGTCCTTTTATAGGTACTTGGCAACAATCCTGAGAGCTCAAGTTCCGTTTAAAACGCGTCACGTGTTCAACATGCATGCCTGGACGGAGGTGTGAGGTAGAAGCCCAAGCAGAGGCTCAAATATGATAAAGTGATAAAGCCATAAAAGAAAATCACGAGTAACCCCAGTCAGAATGTCAAATACATCGCTAGGTTTTCTCCAAAGTCATTTTCTTTAGATCTGCATTTTGAGAGAGAGAATGTCTGTGTGTCTTAACAGTGGAAAAACTCCACCTACCTCAATCTCTAATATTCACCTTCCCCCTCATATGCATTCCCATTCTCCAACTTGGCTGAAAACTCATGTCAAAGATCCCGAAACCCAATTCCATACATTTCCTGTGTCGGAGACCAAGTGTGGCTCTCACCATCTTCACCTTTCAAAGTGGAGATCAGCTTTGAGGACTTTCTCAATTCCCGGCTGCAAAAAGTTCTCAGTCACAGTGCCCACCTACCCCTTTGCACCAGCCCACGTCGCATCTGTGCCAGGCAGCATGTGCACCCTCCAGGCATCCACCAACCTGCCAGCTCAGCAGGGCAGAACTGGGCAGACCCTGGTACTGTGCTGTGACTGGCACACCACCAGCCTTCCAGGGCAAACGCCCAGGCAATGCGGACTGCCAGGACTTGGGCAATTGCAGGGAGCCTGGCTCCGGCCTGTGCCCTGGGACCCCCATCCTCTGAGATGTCCCCAGTAGGCCCACTGCCTACTAACTCCTTACTTGGCACTGCCTACCTTCTCCCCCAAACACCATCCCGGGCACCAAGCCTGGCAAGCTGACCGCAAAAGGGAAATAATAGCAAAGTGAGTGACAGCAAGTCTCTGGAAAGGACAGCACACCTGGGTTCCGGGACCCAGAACAGGGGACTCCCCCCCGCCCCAAACTGGGGGCCAGGACGCTCACCCAGTTGCTAGTTCTCGCCCTACTCACCTGCCCATTCTCTGTCCTGTCACACCCGGGCAGGCCTTGGGGCTCTCCATGCCCCAGGACCAGACCAGGGCTCACCTGCTGTAATGGACTCCCACGACGCGGGCCCTGTCCCCCCACAGGAAAACCAGCACCCCCTGCGCCCACGGTCTGGGCCCCCGTCCCCGAAGGTCCCCCGCGGTCCCTCTCGCCTACTCGCCCCCTTTCTCTCTCTCGACTCCCACCTTCTTCCCCAGGTCCCTCACCCCAGCTGCTCCCGCCGCCCTCCTTCCTCAAACCCTCCTCTGAGCCCAGTACCCTCCTCACCTAGGGCCTGGGTCGCCGCTCCACGACCGGCCCAGCCGCTCAGGTGGCGCATGCGCGAGCCCGGCCCCGCGGCTCCATGACAACCCCGTCGTCGCCAGGCCTCTAGCTGTCCCCCAGCCTCCCGCCCACTTCTCCTTCCCGGCGCCTCCGCGACGGCTTTCAGCAGCCACGTGACCCGGCTCGGACGACTCGGCACCACAGAGACTGCGCGCCGTCATCCTAGACAGGCCCTTGGAGACGCAGCCTTTCTCCGCCCCCGCCGGAAACCGTGGCCGGCGCTCTCTCCGCGGCGGCGGAAGTCTCTCCGGTTGGTTCCGGAGGCCCCGCCGCCATCTTGTACGGGGGCCTGGAGCAGTTCGCGCGTGGGCGCGGTTTCGGGGAGCCGGGCTGGACCTGCTCGTGGTCCATGAGGCAGGCGGCGTGGTGTGCAGGGCTCGCGAACTGGACTGGTCTAGCCCACGAGCGAGCCGGTGGCGACGGCGACGGCGCTCGGTATGAGTGGGGGGGCGGTCCTGACGGGAGCGGCCCCCTGCACTGTCCCGTTTTTGTCGCGCCTGTCGCCTGATTTGCCTGTTGCCCTGTGTTTGCGTTCCCGTGAACCCTGGGGACCGTGGTGAGGGTCACGGCTGTTGGCCCCTAAAGGGTCTCTGAAAAACCCCTGGCACGAGGCCGACTGACAAATAGGAGAAAAGGCATCCACGTTTATTTAACACGTACACACGGGAGCCTTAAGAATGAAGACCCTAGCGAGGGGGCGCGGTGGCTCACGCCTTTGCAATCTCAGCACTGGGAGGTGGAGACGAGAGGATTGCCTGAGCCCATGGGTTCCAGACCAGCCTGGGCAACTTGGCGAGACCGCGTCCCTGCCATAAATAAATTTTAAAAATTAGCCAGGCGTGGTGGCGCGCGCCTGTGGTTCCAGCTACTTGAAAGGCCGAGGCAGAAGCATCGCCTGAGCCCAGCAGGACGAGGCTGCGGTGGCCTGGCCGTGATCATACCCCTGCACTCTAGCCTGGGCGACAAAGTGAGACTCCAACTCAAAAAAGAAAGAATGAAGACCCGACATCTGGATGAATTACAGAAACTTAAATAACATCTCAAG
>CAUYQG010286169.1:0-15709 GCA_963574415.1 Tarsius wallacei | reverse complement strand
TGGAGGTGAGAGCAGCGTGCTGGATCTTTGGAGGCCCTTTTTTTGTCCCTCTCCATGGTCCTTCATCCCCTGAATGGTTAATCCTATGAAGAAATCAGTCTTCTTCTATTTCTAACCCCCAACCTGAATTTTTTCCCCTTGCCTCTGTCCCCTGCTGTATTCCAGGATGGTAGGTGAGAAGTTATCCAGGCTGGCCAGGCATGACCAACGGAGGCTGCCATTGTCCCGTCTTGCTGCCTGGCCTCCTTCAGGTGGCTGCTAAAGGCCACATTCCCAGGCAGGGCATTGGCTGACGTCTTAGCATCCAGCATCTCTCAGGTGCTCAGCCGTTCCCAACATCTCACTGAGGATGTTGGAAATCCAAGGGGCAGTATGGACTCAAGCCAGTGTGCGACTGACCTCAGAAAACCTGAATGAGTCCCCTTGTCCATCTTCTCCTTGGCCCGCAGAATGTTTGACTGGGCACCCCGCCCCCAACCTGGCATGCGGTTGGGCCTCTGCTGAGGTTCTTGTCCCATCCCCTGGTCTGACAGTCTGTGGGGTGGGAGACTCCTAGCCTGCAGACCACAGCTGGTGGGGACTTGGCCCTTTGTGCCAGGCTCTGACTTGCCAAGTTGCCCCTCTGTCACCATAGTTGGTTTTCAGCCCATCTCATCCGGGCAGAAAGCTTTTCTGCAGGGTTACCTTGGCTGACCAGAACGACTAAAATCATTCCATCCAATATGTCCTGCTGATGCGGTATGAATCCAGGTCCCCGCTCAAGGAGGAGGGTGGCAGGAGGCAAGGACAGGAAGGTGACTGCTGGGCACTGTTCCTGGGCTGCAGTTCAGAAGCTGCCTATATGGTCTCTTGTTTGCATGATCAGTTAGGGATCCGTCCCCTGCCCTATACCAGGCAGAAACTGAGACACATGCAAGCCTTGCCTGTCTCTCTGTCTCTGCCATCTGTACCTGGAGCTGTGATGTGGCCATCTTTGGACCTTATTATCATGTTCCTTCTGAAGGCTGCTGGCTAAACCCCTTTCCCTGCCCTTTGGACAATTTGGGTCCTTATGAATATAAGGTCTGTATGTATTTGGGAGCCACTGCCAGATTTATAACCAAGGGGAGGGAACTGACGCTTATGGCGTCTTCTATGAGCTAAACTCACTGGGAACTTTTGCAAAGTTAAACAGACAAAGAAGACACATATCTCCTATCTTTCCATCCACGGGAATGGGAACAGGGGTTGAAGGCTTCTCCATAGCGCTCCGAGAGGGGGTGTGTGAGATCTGTTTTTTGCCTGGCTGTTTCACCACTGGAAACAGTGTGCTTTGACACTCCAGACAAAGGCTTACTGTGGAGAACCACAGGCAACTGGGCATAGCCACAGGTGACTCTGATTGAGTGCTTCTTCTGGGATGATCATTGTGTTAAGTGCTTAACACCTTACCTTATTTCTTCCTTGTCACACCCTCATGAGGCAAATAAAATCATCCCCATTTTATAAATGGGGAAACTGAGGCCCATAAAGGGAAGTATTTCTCTTACCTAGCTAGTGGTTGAGCCAGGATTCTGATTCAAGCCATCTGGATCTGAAGTCTCTCTTCCTGTTCTTCCTTCCAGACTCTCCTTCAGAAACTCATCTCCAGAAACATTGGTTGAGCATCTATGCCAGAAAAGTAATGTTTGTTGAATGAATGTGGGATCTGTTACCACTATGGTGACAGTTACTCTGCATGATGTGTTAGGTTGTTGTGATTTCTGCTCACTGGTGTCTTCTGTATTAGACTCTGACCTTTCTGAGGTTAGGAACTATTGTCTTGGTTGTCTTTGGATCCTCCGAACCTCATGTGATGCTGGCAACACAGCAGTTTTCATCCCTTAAGATGTTGACGTGTCTGTTTTAAACCAAATCATCTGTCATTTTACAGGATGACTGTCATCCTTATGAGAAGCTGTTCGTGTAATAGAATAATGTTAGTGGAATCTGGCAAAGCAAAATTGTTATGTTCATTCTTTCTCAAGACTAGTTCTTGACAGGCTTGGGGTTAGCTTGAGGACTCCAGGGTGGTGGGGGGAAATGATGTATCCCAAAGGTCCCTTGGGCTGATGGAATTGAGTCCTCTGAACTCAGGTCTTAAAGAGAAATAGACACATGTCACACACAGTGGACCGGGAGGTAGACACCAGTCTCTCATTCCTCCCTCCAGCACCTCCTTCCTGCTCAAGCTCCCACCCCTGGCCCCAGGGCAGAGTGTTCCCTACCAGTCCCCAGTGATCTCGTTGGTGTTCATGCATCCGGTGACATGGGTGCTTGCTGTCAGTGAACGGTGCTTGTCTGAGAAGAAAGCAACAGGGCCAAGTTGGGTCCTTGAAGCACAGAAATAAGCAGTGTGCACAGTAGTCCCGGCTCGTGAGCGGGACAGTCATCACAACAGAAGCAGGCTTATTTCTCCAGAAACCTATTTGTCAGAGGTGGGGGCTCATGATTATTAATATGGACTTAAGAGCTCAACGGCTTGGGTTCAAACCCCAGTTCTACTGTTCATTAGCTGTGTAATCTTGGGCAAGAACCTTAACCTCTCTGTGTCATACTTTCCTCATCTGGGTGATGAGGTTAATAGTTCACTACTGCATGGGGTTATGCTTAGTCTGACCAGGAGTTCCTATGCGTAAGGTAATTCTCACAGTCCCCGGCACAAAATGCATTAAGTATCAACATTTGCTGTCACTGTTACTATTTCTTGTTAGTGCAATTGTTGTATCTTGTTGAGTGGTGCAACATTTAGTAATACTAGGAATTAAAACAATTCTTGTGGTCACGTCTTTATGACCAATAAAAAGTTACTACTTGTTTTCCTTGGCTGATCATTGCCGGTTAAGAAAAAATAAAACACAACATTTTTTTCTTTTCTTTATTCCCAAGACTGAGAATCTACAGGGTTATGAGACTTTCCACCCACCAATCACAAAAGGATGTTGAAGGAAGGGTCCTCACTGGATCCAATTTGCCTGGGGCTCGTTTCTCTCTTCCTGGTATAATGAGCAGCATTGGCATTCATTCTCAAGCATGCCTTTGCATGTTAAATTGTATGGTCACCCTTAATAAGGGGCAGCTGAATAAATACAATTTAAATATTACTTTAAAAAATATGGCACATCCGATCCTGGAGGAAATAGTTTAAGATTAAAAAGACAGAAGAAGCAGATATTTGGTCTGAAATGGGGGTCACCCAGGTCAGATGAGCTGGGGTTCCTTCTCAGCGGGACTGTCAGGGTGCCACTGTTCCCACACTCTTATTTTCCAAGAGAACCCTGGAGAAACCTCCCAATGTTTGGATGTGTATTATCAGATGAAATATATGAAATTCCAGAGGGCCAAACTCTGCCCGCTGTTTCCTGCCTCTGGGCTGTCTGGTTTCAGGCTCTAGGTGGGTGTTCAGCTCTCGCTAGTGGGTTTCCTGTGCTGGTTTTGGGGTTGTATCCAGTATCAGAGACGTCTGCCTTTTACTCTTGTCTCACACCTGCATGTGAGATATTCCACCATTTGACATACTTCTGAGTTCTGACACATGACTTGAGCCACTGGTGTTTTCTTTCTTTTCTTAGTCATGGGGGCCTGAAGGCTTGGCGGTAGATGCAGAATGGAAATAAATAAGCAGTGCTGAGGCCCTGAGGCTTTCCAGGTTTTGGCTCAAGTTCAGAAGGGGAAGGTCTTAGCTGAACCATTAATACCCTTGTCCCCAAGCACCCCCCTGCCCCCGGTGGTCAGCCACAGAACTGGTTCTCTGCCCTTGATGGTGGCACCGAAGGGCAAGGGAAATGTCTCTGGATTTGGCAACATGATGAGTGTTGCTGAGAAAGAAGGAAAATGGCCCATTTGTGGGAGAGTAACTTGGCGAGCCCACTTTACCCTTGGTTCTCTCTTTGTAAAGTGCTGGGATTAACTGACCAGTGGGTTTCCTGCTTTAAGCCAGCATCTGTGATACAAAAAGTTCAAGAAGGAGTGGGACCTCGGGGGTGCTTTGTCATCCTCAGGGTGTAGGGGTATATTCTTAGTCTTTCGAGTTGGCCTTGTTTTTGGACATGTTTACTTGACCGACTTAACTTCAGAAGGGCTGTTTTGATCATACCTGATGTGGATATCTGAACCAGCTTCCACAAAACCTAAGATTTGATGCTTATCATTCCGGTTTCCCATCCCTGGTGGTTACCAGGAGCAGGGAAGGGTAAGGGAGCAGGGTGAATGAAGAGAGGTTGACGAATGGGTACAAAAATACAAGTAGATAGATGGATAAGATCTAACACTTGGTCGTTCAGTAGGGTGACTATAGTTAACAACGGTCTAGTGTATATTTCAAAACAGCTACAAGAGAAGAATTTGAATGCTCCCAGTGTAAAGAAAAAAATACATGTTTGGAGTGATGGATATTCCAATTACCCTGATTTGCTCATTACACATTATATGAATGTATCAAAATAGTGCACGCATCCTGAAAATGTATACAACTATTATGCATCAATCAGTTAGCCAGTTGATAAATTGAGGGCAAAGCTCTTATCCATCAAGCTTCCTCCCCTTCTTCCCAAATGCAATGGAGTGGCTGCAGGGTTAACAAGACCTCTGAATTGGTCTCTGTGGCATGGCTGGCAAGTGAGTGAGACTTAACCCATAACGGAAACCACAGGACAGGAAGGAATTGAGGAAGGTTTCCCCATGGGTCAGCAGGAAAACCTAAAGCAAGAAAGGTTATTTGAAGGCCTAACACTGACACTATCATGTTTGGAACTGGAAAAATGATAAGAGCCTTGCTGTAAAATATTGTGAAAGTGTAAAAATAATGTACTAGTAATATACTGGTAGTCCCACATCCTCATTCCCACCCCCATACCCCTTTCGCTGGTGACATCCAGACCTTGATAAATAACTCATTATGGTCTTGTTATATTCTTAGACACATCTTTCCTTTGGATGTCATTTCTTTTGACACACTCAGATCTCATCTATCTTTCTAAGAATGTACGGAATAAGCTAGATGAAATAGACATGGAGTTTGGACTTTTATCTGAAAAGTAAGTGTGTTTTTGTCAGTCCTTTGTATCAACTTTCCTCTCTAGTGTCTGTATTTACCTTTTATTTTTATCTGCAGGGTCTAGTGCCAATGTGGCTAGGAGGGAGACTCAGCCTCAGCCACCAAAGTGTAGGTCAGTCCAGTGGGTGCCCATCTAAGGAGGAAGGCAAAGAGCCATGATGGCAGCAGAGTGGGCCAGGCTGGGCTGTCCTTGACTTTCAGAACTTCCTGAAACTTGAAATCGTCTCTTTGAACTCCTTGAAGTCATTATCGATTACCTAAAATGAGGATGTTAGGTCACTTAAAGGGAGGACTGGTTTGGGGACAGAAGTAAAGGAAAGAAGGGAAAAGTTGTTTCTATCCCTACTGGCCTAGGGACCTGGGGGTGATGGGTGAGAGAGAGACGGCCACTGCTTGGGGAGGTTTAAAGGAATTTTTGAGCTGCTCTAAGAGGGAGTCTCTCCTGGGTACTTGAAAGCCCAGAATTCTCGGCCGTGATTCCGTGGTGACAAGTGAATCTAAAAAGGAATGTATGTGGTAGGTTCCTCTGAGTCTCTGGGTGACTAGAACCACTTGACAGGAGCACCAGAGACAAGACTCCAGGAAGTGGTGAGAGCTTCCGGCTTTTTGTCAGAAGACAGATATGGACCACTACTCAGAGAGCTATGGTAGACCCAGAATTCTACCAGGGAACACAGAGGGGTCTGTTTGGAGACAGAGGCAGGATCTATAACCTGATAAACTCTCACACAAAGCAGCTGACCAAAGGACTGGGAAGAGGGACTAGAGGCAGGATTAGTCAGGGGAGCAGAGGATGGGGAGGGAAGAGGCTGAGCTGGAGGCCAGCAAGCACCTTCATCAGCACAGGGGAAACGGCCAGGGCTGAGACAGGTGAAAGGGAGAGAACACCTCATGCCTCCTCTCTACCTCCAATAGGCGACACCCATTGCCTGTTGAACAAGAAGTATTGGAAGGAGAACTCTCAGGTTTGAAAAGTTGGATTCTAGCGATCAGGCCAGTCACAGCTGCGATGATACTCAATGGCTAGGATCATCAATCTACAAGTTGTAGTGGAGGCTGGGCCCAAGCGCAGCAAAGACTCCGCAACTGAATTCCCCAAATTTTTAGTTTTATTTTGGCCGCTCTTATTGAATGAGATCAGTGGAATACAGATTTCTAAGGTGAGCCACTTTCTCTTAGCATTTTGGGTATGAGTTGCTCTGGTTTCTGGCTTCTGTTGTTGCTACTGGCCTCTGTTGATCTTGAGGCCACTTCTCTGTGGGTGATTTGCCTTTTTACAGATTTGCTTTTAAAGTCTTTGTCCCGGAAGCTCTGAGGTTTTACTACAATGTAACTATGAGTGGATCTAATTTTATTTATACTATTTGGGGTTTGTGCTTCTCATATTTGAGGACTTGTATCTCCGTTCTGGAAAATGTTCAGCCGCTTATTTATTTGAGCACTAATTCTCTTCTGTTTTTCTATCCTCATCCTTAGAAATTCCTTTGTGACCTGCACTGGACTTCTCAATCTGAACTCCTTTTTATGTTTTCCATCTTTGTCTTTTTGCCTCAATCTGGATAATGACTTTTAAAAACTATCTTCTGGTTCATTAATTTTCTTTCTAGCAGTATCTATCTTCAGCTGAACTTAGGCAATCCATATTTCATTTAATGTCTTTTTTTTAACCTCTAGAGGTTCCAATTCAGTACTGTTCAAATCTTCCAGGTATTATTTTTAAAAGTAGTCTCTTGTCTCTCTTAATCTTATCTTTCATTTATTTAATAATTTAAAAGTATTACTTATCTGATAGAGGAATTTTATAATCCAATTCTGGCACTCCTGGGTATGATGCTTCAGTTTTTCTGTTGACTCATGCTTATTACCTCACGTACTTTGTAAGTTTGGATTTTGAGCTCATTCTTGGATTTTAATCCGTGAGATGCCATTACCCTAGGATATGCTAATTTCTGGGCTGGGGATCTCAATAAACTCCTAGGTAGTGTAAATTTGAACCCCTGGCTCATTTGTGGGCAGGCTTGGGGTAATGAGTTATTGGGGTAGATCACTCCAAACCCTGCTCAGCTCAAGACTCTGACTGAGACAGACAGACAAGATTCCTTACCTCCCCTGCCTATGTTCAGGACCTGTATCCCTGTTCCATCTTTCCTGATGGTGAGCCCTCTAAGATAGTGGGCTTGTAAGTGTATGTGTGTGTGTGTGTGTATGTGTGTATAGAAAGTATTGCAGTTCTAACTTTTCCATCCCAGCATAACCTGAAACCTTGTTATCTACTCCCGCATGGCCGATAAGACTCTAACATCCATTATACAAGATCAGCAAATGCCTCTGAACAGCCAAAGTTTCAGTGTGTGCTACCACTCTGGTTTTCAATTTTGTAATTTTTCATTAGTTTTGTGGATGTGTTAGTCTCCTATGACCATTATAACAAATTACCACAGCCTTGGTGCCTTAACACAGCAGAAATGTATTCTCTCACTGTTCTGGAGGCCAGAAGTCCAAAATCAGTGTCAATGGACCAAAATCAAGGTCTTGAAAGGGCTGCATTCCTGCAGAGGCTCCAATCTCTGCCTCTATGGCTATGTTGCTCTTTCTCTTCCCTGTGTGTGATCTTTCCCTGGCCCTCTCTTATCAGGACACCTGTGATGGCATTTAGACCCCCACCCAGATAATCCAGGCTAATCTCCCCATCACTAGATCCTTAGCATAATTATATCTGCAGCAACTCCTTTTCCATGTAACATTCACAAATTCCAGGGACTAGGGTGTGAATATCTTTTCAGGGGGCCATTTTTCAGCCAACTACAGTAGATTTCCCTTCCTTTGAGAGTTCAATTTTGTACTTAAAACATTTTTTTTTTAAACTTTAAATATGTGGGGTACAATTCAGAGTTAGGTATACAGATGTTCATTATGAGGTACCCTTGTTGATGAGGTGTGCCCTGTCCTCCTCTGGCAGTTTCCCACTACTGCCAATTCCTTTCTTATAGTATTACTATAGTTCTTCAAGCTCCACTTATGTAATACTCAGTTCTTTGTTTCTGTGATAGATTACTCAGTATCATAGCCTCTAAGTCCATCCAAGTTGCTGCAAACTTCATAATTTTGTCTATCTTTATGGCTGCATAATATTCCTTTGTGTATGTGTACCACATTTGTTTTTAATCCAGTCCTCTTTCAATGGGCAGCATGGTTGGTTCCATGTTTTTGCGATTGTAAATAATGCCAATTTTGTACTTCTAAAGATGGCCATCATGCTTCCAAATGTTTTGTAGCCTTTTTCCCTCCTCCAAATCCACCATATTTATTCCTTGAAAAAGAAATGGAGAGAAATGTACAACCCACTGGGATAGGATGCTTTTCAGAGGGCCAGATGTTGAAGGTGTTTAGGCATAAGTGCTGACTTGTGCGAGGGAGTGACATTCTAAAACTCTGTGGGACAGAAAGGCTGGGCTCAGCTCATGCCAACAAGATGCTGCCTCCTGAAATGACTGAACTGTCCTGGGTTCCCTGGCCTATATCTTCCCCTCCTTCTGACCTAACTTTGTCTCATGGCTTCCATATGTGTGTGGTTGACCCTAGTTTCTCACTTGATCCCTAACAGCTTCCATTCTGACAGCTATGAACAGGACTCTGTTCATTGTTATCCCCTTTGCTTCAGACGCTGTACGAGACATTCACCCGGTAGTCTCAAAGGAACTCCTTCTGTGCCAACTGAGCATTGCCAAAACCAGTGCAGGACCAGGACTAGAGCTGGCCATTGTAGCAGAGGATGTATCCCAACCATAAGAGAGAGTTGAATGTGTTCCCGAAAATTCTATTCTGCAGCAAATCATCATTCCTAGGGAATGACTCCAAACCCCATTCAGCTCAAGACTCTGACTGAGACAGAGAAGCGTCCTTGTCCAATCAGGCAAACTGACCAAGCGATGATGCTATGTTTCCTGTGATTCTTTGGAATCTGTGACTTCCAGACTGTGCGAAGGCCATTTCAAAATAAAACACCCAGTGTCCTTAGGTAATGTATGCAGTGGTTATGGTGGCTTCTTGACTTCATCAACTCAGAAGAGATATCTGTGTGGGTGGTTTTTGTTCTTACCTCTCTTGATGTGGTGTGTGTCCTCAGTTACTGGCTAAGCCCTTGATGAAAAGTGTTTTGGCAAGTGGAGTTACCCTGAGGTTATCTCCACCATGAAATAGAACCTTCTGGCACCACAGGTCCAGAGCATACCTCCTCTGAAGCCCAGAGTTGCACTGGAGGCTGGAAGTACACTTTGTGTCTCTTATACCAGTATGAAAGATCCGTTGGCTTTTGTCTCTCCTCAGTGAGGCTGAGTCGTCCTTCAGAAAGACTTCTAGGAACTGTGCTAGGAGTTTGGCAGGGTTGGGTCTGGAACCTAAATTCAGTGTTTAATTAGCAGAAGTTGGCAGAGAAGACCCCCGCCCAAGGCTCTAGGCCCAGGGCTCTAGCCTTGGGCTTGGCAGAAGGAGTTCCAGAATGTAGGGCAAGGGGGTGTATATGTTGGGGTGTGTGTGTGTGTGTGTGTGTGAGAGAGAGAGAGAGAGAGAGAGAGAGAGAGAGAGAGAGAGAAAGGGGTCTTGGATTGGAATGGCCTAGCACTATTTCGTCCCTGCCACCCTCTGGTCCAAACACTGTTATCTAGGATGAAAGTCTAATGGTAACCAATCTCTGGAGCCACCGATGTTATCTCCTCATCCACTAGCCCATGTAAAAACGAACCAAATGTTTTCTGTCCTCACCCAGTTTTGAAATTTTTTTCTGGGAAACACAAGACCGAATTAGTTTGGCAACCTTCAGGCTGAACTCTGGTGAAAACTTAGTCTCCCAATGAGAAGTTTCTGGATGGATTTGGGAGTAACTTCTCCAACTGTAACATTTTTGGCTTTGATGGTACCTCTAGGGCTCATGCTGGGTAAAGTTGTAAGATTGTGTAGTTCATAGAGAAAAAGAGGATGTCCTTGTCCTAAACTAGTGCCGATTCTCTGTGAGAATCACTGCATCAGAAGAAGCAATACTGATACTTAAATTTATAATACAGGTTAGCAACAGTAGAAGTAAAAAGAGCAGAAGACAGAGTAGAGAGAGTGTTTGCTCTCAGCTGGTTTGCAGAAATTTAGTAATTTAAGGAAAGCTTCAGACACATTTTAGCTGTTCATTTTTTTTCCTTTGGGAAACAGAATTCCTTATGGAAGATACAGAGTTCTATTATATGGAAGATATGGTTTATTTTTCGTCCGTCAGGGAGCCTTTAACCGGAGTTCGTCCAAAAGCTAGCCTGCCCATGAAAAACAGGCAGCAGCTACATGTTGTCTTGGGGTTTAGAACGACTCTCTTGCCTGTTCTAGCATGAAGGACCAGCCACTTTCCTTTGAGGGTATGAGAGGGGTCATGAGAAAGCTGGGGGGAGGAAGGGAGGACTTCAAAAAAGTACATACTTTCTTGCACAAAGAGTACTGCTACAGGCCAAAGTTTTGCTCTTTGGCCAAGAAAGCTGCAGCAGAAGTAGTTCATTCCCCTGAGTATGAGTGTTCATGAAGCATCCAGTTTGTCAGGTGCTATCACCCTGGCTGTCCCCAATTTAAACAAAAGTTCCTTTGTGGCCACTGGCACTTGGGGATAGAATCTTGGAGCTGTGTTGAGGTCAGAAGGCAGCCAGCAGACACTTCATAGCTTTTCTTGGTAAAACGCCGATCACTGATAGATGAGCCCAGCATAGTGCAAGAAGAACCCTTTTCAATGATCTCGTCCCTGGGTGGACTAAAGAATTGTGGGGCCTATGCTTTGCTTTCAAGGCTCATAGGATTCTCAAGGGGCCTAAACTAGGATGCTGAGCTGCAAATGTTGACATGTTTGTCTGTGCAGAAATCCATCGTCATAGAACCTACTCTTACCCCAAATAGCATCATGGCAGAGCTACTAAGAATTTCTGTGAGCTAGAGGAGAACATACAATTAGCACATGTTCTATAACTTTGCAAAGAGAGTGGAGCTTACGAGTCCGCTTCTTCCCCTGGCTCCTTTTATATGACGTGTAGTCAGATGAACTGCACTGATTCAGTGAAGGTAGGTAGGTAGGTAGGGGCTTTCCTGCCCTTATGAGATCTCTTTACAAAAGAGAAAGTGGGCATTTGGGTGGTGTTTAGGTATCAGTGTTTCTTATGGAAGTACAAGGTTATTGATAAGTCTAGTATCCAGCCTTGTATTGTGCGAATGGCTGGCACACCATTTAATGACACTACTTTAAAAAAAATTTTTTTTATTTTAAAGATGTGGGGTATAATTCAGGGTTAGGTATACCAATGTTCATTATACAGGTACCCTTGTTGGTGAGGTGTGCCTCCTTCCTCCCCTGGCAATTTTCCACTACTGCCAATCCATTTCTTATAATATTATGATAATTGTTCAAGGTCCGCTTATGAGTGAGAACATGTGGTACTCAGTTTTCTGTTTCTGTGATAGATCACTGAGTATGATAGACTCTAAATCCATTCAAGTTGCCACGAAGTCTACATGTTTTTCCTTCTTTATGGCTACATAACATTCCATTCAATTACACTGCTGCTTAAGCAACAGCTACTACAATGTATGTTGTGGCGTATAGTCTAAGCAATATTTGGGGTGATTTTAACTAGGGGATGGGGCTGCTTGGGTCTCCTTCTTGGGATGCCCAACAGTAAAAACATCTATACATCAACAAAAGACTGTTGTTGTTGTTGTTGTTGTTTTCTAGGACAGGAGGGTGAGGGAGCTACAGCCAGTTCTTTCTCTCTTTCCTAGGAAGTGAGTCTAGCCTTAGAGAGCGCAGAGGTTGTAAGTGAGCAGAAGTCTACCTGCCTCTGTTCTAACCCAGTCAAGAGTTTTTCCTCCCAAAAGGTCTTCTTCCTTCCTGCTTTGCTGCCCATCTGATCCTACACCCGCATTTTCTTCGGAGAATCACAACTCAATATTCAGTGCTTGGGCTTATTTAATATAAAATGTCTTTCTTGACTTGATTAAGGCCTGGTTTGAAAATGTAGCAGAACTAATGAAACATTTATGAGGGCAGAGGAATCCTTCTGACAGCCTTCTCGAAAGACTTTGACTCAGGGTCTGAGTCAAACCCTGGGAGAATGAGTGGGGGTAAGTTCCAGGGATGAAAATGTGGGAGGGAGACCAGAGGCAGCTTCAGCCCCATTTTCCAGACTGACTTCATGAAATCTCCAAATATTGAGGCTCATGGATCCCTCACTTAAACCCAGTTGGCAGTTGTCAGCCTCACCCTCGACGGAGAAGGCTGACCAGGAAGGGCCCTGATACTACCCCCCAAAATGGACATTTGGACTGGCTACTTTAAATGGGATCTAGCCCCTGCCCAATTTCAAGGAGTTCTTCCATCATAAAAAGAGATATGTAGGTGGTTACAATCCATCGTGGCTGACTCAGAAGGGATAAAATTCTCCTGTTTTCTGATGTCGAAGGGAAATATTATTTCTCTCAAGGGTTATACTAACTCTCCCATTTTGAAAATTTTATTTTAAATTCCACCTCACAACACATACCACCTAAAAGGCCAGGCAGAAGCATTTTGAACATATATATTCCATCGCTTTTGACATATAACATAATTTAATATATTATATACTTACATCCTTAAATCAAAAATTTTACAAGGCCTCAAGCAGCTTTGCAAAAGGGAAAGATGGGACTGATGAAGTCATTCATTTTCCAGAAGTTGGGATTGGGATTGGACCCCCAGAAGTCCCTTCTAGGTCATTCTACAAGAACATAGAGGAAGTTAAGGGCTTAGGTTCGTTGTCAGATTTTGGTTCTGGTTGTACTCGGCTATTTATTGATTTTGTGACTTGGGACAAGTTATTTTTTCCCACTGATATTGTTTTAAATCTCTCTGGGCTACAGCTTTTTATGTACAATGGTGATGGCAATTCTGTGACGGCAGAAACTATGAGGGCTATATAAAAGTACATGGAAATTGATGAGGACCGTGTTCTTGGGGTAGCACGAAGGCCAGCTGTCACCGACCAAAAGCAGCCTCTGAGTGGAGCACTTGGCTCTACCCCCCACACCTCTTGCAGCGTCTCCAGCACATGGGTCAAATCTTACTCTTGGTGAGCACCGTAGAACTTCAGTTCTCTGAGGTCAGAAGAGAATTCCACTCTTCCTCTTGTGCCTGAGGAGTGTGTGGTGGTTTCTCATGGAAACTCTGGTTTATTGGGGTTATTCAGCTGGCAATTTGTCCAACTTGTATGTGACTACACACTTCAGATAAAAGACTATGGGAAATTGTGTGCTACTTGTTGGATCAGCAAACGCTGAGACCCTCTAGTGTGCTCAGCCTCTAGGGCTAAGGCAGAGCTTTTCTGGGTCTGGAGGGAAAGGCTGAAACCAGGGCAAGAGCTGGTGTTAACACCCATCGGATCACCTCTTGTCTAAGGGGAAATGAAGACGTATTTTGAAAATATATCAGATGAGAAAATTGATGAGGTGTTGACTGAGTTTCCAGTTCTCTAACAACGAATTCCCGTCTAATGCAAATTCTAGAATTTCAATCCAAGACTTGCCTGCTGGTCATGCATCAAGGAAGAGACCAAAGGAGAACCCAGGCTGGGACCAGCAGCTGTGGACTACATAGCTCTTGGGAAGATTGGCTTAGATGGAAGTCTCCCTTACCATCTCATTGGTCATGGGGTGGAGGGCAGAGGAGCACAGGAAGCTCCCCTAGTGTTAATGTTAAACTTTGAGAGGCACTTATTAAGTACCTGCTGGTTTCCCCAAGACAAGGTATTCTAGGGCAGACAGAAGAGGCAGAAGCCTAGTCCTTGCCAGCTCAGATAGACAGACATGGGCAACAAGAGGATTTCAGCAAGTAGAGGGATAGACTATCCTTGGGACAAACTAAAGGAATGTTGTGTGTGCCCACTGGTCAAGCAGAGGAGACTTATGGGAGGTGGTGTGTCTTGAAGTGAATCTTTCCAGATGCTTTGTGCTGTGAATTTGGCCTCTTTGTATAGGAGTTTTTCAGGTCTGCAGTGGAGGCGGTCAGTGGCATGCTCCGCAGAGCTGCCCCTGCCAACTCAAAAGGGCTTGGCTAGATTGCTGGAGAGTCCTGGACCTGTAAGGCCAGGAACTGATTGTGCTGATACATTCTCCCCTAAGGGCTCCTCCTGCTCCAGCAAGGCTATTCTTTCAGACTTGCAAGTCTGGTTTTCTTCTGTATTTCTAGGAGATAATAGCCAGCTTATTGTGTGGCTCTGCTTTGAGCTCTCCTCTTAGCAGGATTTCTTAATCTTCTCCAATTCAAGCCCACTTTAGTCAAACAAAAATACTTGGGAAGGCATAATCATCTGGGAAGGTTGTTTAGAATGCAGGCTCACAGCCCCGCCCCAGAAATTCTGATTACTGGGTCTCACTGGAGGCCTGTTGATTCAACAAGAACCCTGAGGAACTCCTGCTTCAAGTGGGTTGAGAATCATTAAGCTAGTGCATTCTCAGAGTGGGATCCTGGACCAGCATGACCTGGAAACTTGCTAGAAATGCAAATTCTTGGGCCCATGAAGACCTGCTGAATCAGAAACTCTGGGGTGAGGTCCAATAATCTGAGTTTCAACAAGCCCTCCCAGGGATTCGGATGTAGGCAAAGGCTTGAGAACTGATGTACTAGGGTTTGCAATAATCAAAAGTGTGTTGAAGAAATGTCAAGCCCCACTTGTGTGCCTTTTGCCCCTGGGGAGGGGACACCAAATCCTAGTGTGAGCAGGCAGGGTGCTAAGTTTGAGTATGAGTTTCGTGATCCCTAGCTTTTGCTACAAGTGGCAAGGAAACTACTCATGCTTAAAATTTTCACTGTTGCCTTTCTGTGATCTTGGGTATGCCACTCTGCACTAGGAATGCTTTGTGGGCCTGACAGGTCACTTATCCCTCCTGGGCATCAGTTTCCTCAGCTGTCACATGGGTATAATGTTATTGTTGGCCTCAAGGGCTGAAACTTGTATAACTTGCACATAAAGTACCTATCATAGAGTGGGCTAATACAGCTACTGATATGTGTTAAAGGACCAATAGTGGATGGAATTCTAAGATAGGCCTCAAGGTTCCCACCCCCTGGTGGGCAGGATCTGTAAATATGATGGGATGTCACCCCCTTGATCATGTTATGCGGCAAAGGTGAGGGGATGTCCCTCCCATGAGCACAGGATGTTATATGACTCCTTAACAGACTGGGGAGAGATTCTTCTGTTGACCTTGAACAAGCAAACAGCCAAACTGCTGAGGGTCAGGAACTACAGGCATGCGCCACCAGGCCCAGCTAATTTTTTTTTGATTTATTATAGAAACGAGGTCTTGCCAAGTTGCCCAGGCTGGTCTCGAACCCCTGGGCTCAGGCAATCCTCTTGCCTCCGCCTCCCAAAGTGCTGGAATTATGCCTGGCTAAATTTCTTGACGATGACGGAGGAGGTGATGGGGGCGACGGGGGTCGGGGAGGGGTAGGAAGGGGAGGAAGAAGACACTTTGAGGTTGACAAAAGGTTGTTTTACTCTATAACATTAATATATGTCTTCATACCACCATAGTCATAAAATATAATTTTTAGTATATTTATGGAAGAAATGATTCACA
>CAUYQG010286156.1:0-12299 GCA_963574415.1 Tarsius wallacei | reverse complement strand
AGGCCTTACCCTTAGAAGGACTATTGGCAGAAGCTGGGCCCAGCCTAAATGAGTTTCTTGGCATAACTTACTTAGTTGTGATTTTAAGGTCTGGTTCATTCGCTCCACCGTTCCTGAACTTTGTGGTCTATAGACTGTATGGAGATTCCATTTGATTTGCAGTCCTTTAGTCATTGTACTACCTTGGCTACAAATGCCAGTCGATTATCCAATCTGATAGTGATTGGGAGTCCAAACCAGGGAATGATTTCTTTTAACAGGAGTCAGGCCACCTTGGTGGCTTTTTCTGTCCTTGTGGGGAAGGCCTCAACCCATCCTGAGAAAGTACACACAAAAACAAGGAGATATCTGTAGCCTTGGCTGCACTGGAGTTCTGTAATGTCCACGATAAGATCCTCAAAGCGTGCCCCTCCCACATGCTGCACTCTGGGGAAGACTTTGGGTCCCTACTGCAGGTTATTTTGAGCACAAGTTACACACTGTTCACAGACTATCCACGCTATTCTGGAGAGTAGAGGGACATAGAATTACTTACTGAGGGTATTCTCAAGAATGGTCTGTCCACTGTGTGTCTCTTGGTGAAATTACCTGACAAATGCTAGAGCCAATGATTCTGGAATTGCTATTTAGTCATGTTGAAATTTCCACCATCCAGTTTGTAAGTAGTGTCCCGCTTTGGTTTCAAACCATGTTTTCTCATTTGGTGTGTAGTAAGGGCTCCAGTTTGTCAACATCTAGGAAGCAGTGTCATGGTTATTGCAGTCATTTTGACAGTCTCTTGTTGCTGCAAGTTTTGCTTCTTGATCTGCTTTGCGATTTCCTTTGACAGTTATTGCATTTCCCTTTTGATGTCCTCTGCAATGTATGACTGCTTCCTCTTTTGTTGCCCATAAAACATCTAGTAGGTCTAGAATTTCATTGTCATATTTTGTGTTTTTCCCCCCTGAATTGGTTAAACCACTATCCTTGTATAAGGCCCTGTGCATATGCAAGGTAGTAAAAACATACTTGGAGTCTGTATCCATATTAGCGTGTAGCCCTATGGCTAGCTGAAGGGCTCGTGTGAGCACAATGAGTTCTGCTTTCTGAGCTGAAGTTCCTATTGGCAGAGGTTTCACTTCAGCCGTGGAGTTTAGAGTTACCACTGAATAGCCTGTGAAGTGTTCCCCTGCTGTATGAAACTGCTTCTGTCCAGGAAGTATTCAACTTCAGCGTTCCTGAGGGGTTAGTCTGTTAAGTCTGGATGGCTAGAGAACACTTCATTTATTATTTAATGCAATCCTGGTCTGGCTGTCCTGGCTCTATGGGTAGCAAGAGTGCTAGATTTAGGGTCTTTACCGCCAGATGTTTCCTGGTGACGTGGAAGTCCAGAGTCTTGGATACCATTTTGGATACCATCTTGGACTCCGATCATCCAGATTACCTTTTATTCTGCAGAAATTACCTGGGGAAATGGAAAGCCAGATTTCTGGTTTCCCCACAAAAATACATCCTAAAAATTGTGGGAAGCCCTAACTCATGGTTCCAATTGCCACCAGGGAACACCAGAATATTCTGGAGAATGAAGGAACCCTGAAGCCAGGGATTACATACAAAAATGCTGAGACGATTCCATGGGTCCGGGAATCTGGTCTTACAGGTGCCCAGAAACCAAACATGCCTGTAGGACCAGATTCTTGGTTACAATTATCAAGAGGACTCCTTGGATCCTGGAATTGTGCCTTACAGGTACCTAAAACCAAATGTACTTGTAGGTCCATGTTCTGGGTTACAACTATCAAGGGGACCAGAAGGTTCCACGGGATCTGGAATGACAGATTCCTGGTATCCAGGCCACAAGTATCTCTGAAAAATGTGTGGACCTCAAAGCACAGAGTTCTTATAGGCCATAGCAAGAGGCCCTGTAGATTCCTGGATATGAGGAATCCCATCACCCAGATTACTGTTTCATTTTCAGACAGAGCCCAGACGTTTCCTGGTGAAGTGGTAGGCCAGAGTCTTGGATACCAATAGAAGGATGCCCAGAAGTTACCTGGGGACATGGAATCCAGGATTCCTGGTTTCCCACAAAAATGCGTCCTAAAAATTGTGGGAACCCCTAACCCAGGGTTCGACTTCCCACCAGCTGGAACACCAGAATATTCTGGAGCACGAGGTAACCCTGAAGCCTGGGAATACATACAAAAATGCCGAGATGATTCCATGGGTACTGGAACCTGGCCTTACAGGGGCCTAGTAAACAAACGTGACTGTAGGTCGAGATTCTTGGTTACAACTCTCATAGGATTCCTTGGGTCCAGAAATCGAGCCTCTCAGGTCCCTAAAACCAATCATAATTGTAGGTCCATGTTCTCGGTTACAACTATCAAGGGGACCAGAAGGTTCTATGGGATCTGGAATGATCCTGGTATCCAGATTTCTGCTATACAGGTCGCAACTATTTCTGAAAAAGGTGGTGACCTCAAAGCACAGAGTTCTTATATTTGTTAGGAAGGGGCCCTGTAGATGCCTGGGTATGAGGACTCCCATCATCCAGATTACCTTTTATTCTCAGCCAGAGTCCAGATGTTTCCTGGCAACGTGGAAGTCTAGACTCTTGGATACCAATAGAAAGATGCCCAGAAGAAAACTGGGGACTGGAATGCAAGATTCCTCATTTCACCGCAAAAATACGTCCTAAGAATTGTGAGAACCCCTAACCCAGGGTTTGAATTCCCACCAGCTGGAACACCAGAATATTCTGGAGCACGTGGTAACCCTGAATCCCAGGATTACATACAAAAATGCCGAGACGATTCCATGGAACCTAAAATCAGGCTGTATAAGGGCCTAGGAACCAAATGTGCCTGTAGGGCCCGATTCTCGGTTACAACTATCAAGAGGATTCCTTGGGTCCTGCAATTGAACCTTACAAGTCCCTAAAAGCAAACGTAATTTTAGGTCAATGTTCTGGGTTACAACTATCAAGGGGACCAGAAGGTTCCACAGGATCTGGAATGACAGATTCCTGGTATCCAGGTCACAAGTATCTCTGAAAAATGTAGGTACCTCAGAGAACAGAGTCCTTGTAGGTCTTAGCAAGAGGCCCTGTAGATTCTTGGATATGAGGACTCCCATCTCCCATATTACTGTTTCATTCTCAGCCAGAGCCCAGATGTCTCTTGGCGATGTGGAAGTCCAGAGTCTTTGATACCAATAAAAAGATGCCCTGAAGTTACCTGGGGACCACGAATGCAAGATTCCTGGTTTCCCCGCAAAAATGCGTCCTAAACATAGTGAGAACCCCTAACCCAGGGTTCAAATTCCCACCAGCTGGAACACCAGAAAATTCTGGAGCAAGAGGTAACCCTGAAGCCTGGGATTACATACAAAATTGCCGAGATGATTCCATGGGTCTGGGAATCTGGCCTTACCAGTGCCTAGGAACCACGCGTGCCGGTAGGACCAGATTCTAGGTTACAACTATCAAGATGATTCCTTGGGTCCTGGAATCGAGCTTTACAGGTCCCTAAAACCAAACGTAATTGTAGGTCCGTGATTTGGGTTACAACGATCAAGGGAACAAGAAGGTTCCACGGGATCTGGAATGACAGATTTCTGGTAACCAGATCGAAAATGTCTCTGAGAAATGTGGAGACCTCAAAGCACAGAGACGTTATAGGCCTTAGCAAGAGGCCTTGTAGATTCCTGTGTATGAGGATTCCCATCACCCAGATTACTATTTCATTCTCAGACAGAGCCCAGACCTTTCCTGGCGACATGAAGTCCAGAATCTTGGATACCAATGGAAAGAAGTCAAGAAGTTACCTGGGGACTTGCAAGATTCCTGATTTTCCCCGCAAAATACATCCTAAAAATTGTGGGTACCCCTAACTCAGTGTTCGAATTCCCACCAGCTGGAACACCAGGATATTCTAGAGCACAGGTAACGCTGAAGCATGGGCTTCTATACAAAAATGCCGAGATGGTGCCCTGCGCCCTGGAATCTCTCCTTACAGGCGCCTACCAGTCAAAACTTTCTGCAGGGCCGGATTCTCGGTTACAACTATCAAGAGGATTCCTTGGATCCTGGAATCAAGCCATACAGGTCCCTAAAACCAAATGTAATTGTAGGTCAAAGTTTTGGGTTACAACTATCAAGGGGAACAGAAGTTTCCATGGGATCTGGAAGGACAGATTTCTAGAATCCAGGTCACAAGTATCTCTGAAACATGTGGGGAACTCAAAGCACAAAGTCCTTATAGGCCTTAGCAAGAGACCCTGGAGATTCCTGGATATGAGGACTCCCATTACCCACATTAATGTTTCATTCTCAGCCAGAGCCCAGATGTATCCTGGCAACGTGCAATTCCAGAGTATTGGATACCAGTAGAAAGACGCCTAGAAGTTACGTGGGGACCGTAAATGCAAAATTCCTGGTTTTACACAAAAATACCTTTTAAAAATTGTGGGAAACTCTAACCCAGGGTTTGAATTCCCACCGGCTGAAATACCAGATTAATTTGGAGCACGAGGTAACCCTGAAGCCCAGGATTACATACAAAAATGCCGAGGCTATTCCATGGGCCCTCGAATCTGGCCTACACATGACTAGGAACCTAACGAGCCTGTAGGGCCATATTCTCCATTACAACTAGCAAGAGGATACCTTGGAATCGAGCCGTACAGTTCCCTAAAACCAAACATACTTGTAGGTCCATGTTCTGGGTTACAACTATCAAGGGGACCAGAAGGTTCCACGGGATCTGGAAAGACAGATTCCTGGTGTCCAGGTCGCAAGTATCTCTGAAAAATGTGGGAACCTCAAAGCAAAGAGTCCTTATAGGCCTTTGCAAGAGGCCCTGTAGATTAGGGGTATGAGGACTCCCATCACCCAGATAACTGTTTCATTCTTAGTCAGAGCCCAGACGTTTCCTGATAAGGTGGAAGTCCAGAGTCTTGGATACCAATAGAAGGAAGCCCAGAAGTTACATGGGGACCTGGAATGCAAGATTCATGGTTTCACTGCAAAAATGCATCCTAAAAATTTTGGGAACCCCTAACCCAGTGTTTGAACTCCCACCAACTGGAACAACAGAATATTCTGGAGCAAGAGGTAACCGTGAAGCCCAGGATTACATACAAAAATGCCCAGACGATTCCATGAGTCCTGAAATCTGGCCTTACAGTGGCCTAGTGAACAAACTTGCTTGTAGGGCCAGATTCTCGGTTACAACTATCATAGGGTTCCTTGGGTCCTGGAATTGAGCCTTACAGATCCCTAAAACCAAATATACTTGTAGGTCCCTGTTCTGGGTTACAACTATCAAGGGGTCCAGAGGGTTCCACGGGATATGAAATGACAGATTCCTGGTAACCAGTTCACAAGTATCTCTGAAAAATGTGAGGAATGTAAAGCACAGAGTCCATATAGGCCTTAGCAAGAGGCCCTGTAGATTCCTTGGCATGAGGACACCCATCACCCAGATTACTGTTTCATTCTCAGGCAGAGCCCAGACGTTCCCTGGTGATGTGGAAGTCCAGAGTCTTGGATACCAATAGAAAGATGCCCAGAAGTTACCTAGGGACCTGGAATGCAAGATTCCTGGTTTCTCTGCAAAAATACGTCCTAAAAATTGTAGGAACCCCTAATCAAGGGTTTGAATTCCCAGCAGCTGAACACCAGAATATTCTGGAGCACTGGGTAACCCTGAAGCACGGGATTACATACAAAAATGCCAAGACGATGCCATGGGTCCTGGAATCTGGCCTTACATGTGCCTAGTAACCAAACATGTCTGTAGGGCCAGATTATCGGTTACAAGTATCAAGAGGTTTCCTTGCTTCCTGGAATCGAGCCTTACAGGTCCCTAAAACGATATGTACTTGTAGGTCCATGTTCTGGGTTCCAACTATCAAGGGGACCAGAAGTTTCCATGGGATCTGGAATGACAGTTTAATGGTACCCAGGTCGCAAGTATATCTGATAAATATGGGGACCTAAAAGAATAGGGTCGTTATATGCCTTAGCAAGAAACCCTGTAGATTTCTGGTATAAGGAACCCCATAACCCAGATTATTTTTTCATTCTCAGCTGGAGCCCAGACGTTTCCTGGCAATGTGGAAGTCCAGAGTCTTGGATACCAATAGAAAGAAGCCCAGAAGTTACCTGGGGACCAGGAATGCAAGATTCCTGTTTTCCCCAAAAAATACGTCCTAAAAAATGTGGGAAACCCTAACCCAGGGTTCGAATTTCCACCAGCTGCAACACCAGAATACTATGCAGCACGAGGTAACCCTGAAACACGGGATTACATACAAAAATTCTGAGATGATTCCATGGGTCCTGGAATCTGACCTTACCTAGGAACCAAATGTGCCTGTAGGCCATATTCTCAGTTACAACTGCCAAGAGGATTTCTTGCATCCTGGAATCGAGCCTTAAATGTCCCTAAAACCAAACGTACTTGTAGGTCAATGTTCTGGGTTACAGCTGTCAAGGGGAAGAGAAGCATCCACGGGATCTGGAATGACAGATTCCTTGTATGAGGTTGCAAGTATCTCTGAAATATTTGGGAACATCAAAAGCACAGATTCGTTAAAGGCCTTAGCAAGAGGACCTGTAGATTCCTGGTTATGAGGACTCCCATCACCCAGATTACTGTTTCATTCTCAGCCAGAGCCCAGATGTGTCCTGGCGACGTGGAAGTCCAGAGTCTTGGATATCAATAGAAAGATGCCCAGAAGTTACCTGGAGACATGGAATGCAAGATTCCTGGTTTCCCTGCAAAAATACAGCCTAAAAATTGTGGGAATCCCTAACCCAGGGTTCGTATCCCCACCAGCTGGAACACCAGAATATTCTGGAGCACGAGATAATGCTGAAGCCCGGGATTACATACAAAAATCCCGAGACGATTCCATGGGCCCTGGAACCTGGCATTATAGATACCTAGGAACCAAATGTGACTGTAGGGCCAGATTCTCAGTTACAAATTTAAAGAGGATTCCTTGATTCCTGGAATCGAGGCTTAAAGTCCCTAAAACCAAACTTACTTGTATGTCTGTGTTCTGGGTTAAAACTCTCAAGGGGGCCAAAAGGTTCGACGAGATCTGGAATGACAGATTCCTGTTATCCATGTCGCAAGTATCTCTGAAAAATGTGGGAATCTCCAAGCACAGAGTCCTTATCAGCCTTAGCAAGAGGCCCTGTAGATTCCTGGGTATGAAGACTCCCATCACCCAGATTAATATTTCATTCTAGACAGAGCCCAGACATTCCCCGGCGACGTGGAATACCAGAGTCTTGGATACCAATAGAAAGACACCCAGAAGTTATCTGGAGACCAGGAATGCAAAATTTGTGGTTTCCCAGCAAAAATACATCCTAAAAATTGTGGGAACCCCTAACCCAGGGTTCGAATTCCCACCAGTTGAAACACCAGAATATTCTGGAGCACGAGGTAACTCTGAAGCCCAGGATTACATACCAAACTGCCGAGATGATTCCAAAGGTCCTGGAATCTGGCCTTACTGGTGCCTAAGAACCAAACCTGCCTGTATGGCCAGATTCTTGGTTACAACTTTCAAGAGGATTCCTTGGGTCCTGGAATCAAACCTTACAGGTCCCTAAAATCAAACGTACCTGTAGGTCCATGTTCTGGGTTGCAACTATTAAGGGTACCTGAAGGTTCCACGGGGTCTGGAATGACAGATTCCTGTTATCCAGGTCGCAAGTATCTCTGAAATTGTGTGGACCTCAGGGCACAGAGTCCTTATAGGCCTTAGTAAGAGGCCCTGTGGATTCCTGGGTATGAGGACTCCAATCACCCAGATTAATATTTCATTCTCAGCCAGAGTCCAGATGTTTCTTGGTGATGTGGAGGTCTAGAGTCTTGGATACTAATAGAAAGATGCCAAGAAGTCACCGGGGGAACGGGAATGAAAGATTCCTGCTTTCCCCACAAAAATACATCGTAAAAATTGTAGGAACTTCTAACCCATTGTTCAAATTCCCACCAGGTGGAACACTAGAATACTCTGGAGCATGAGGTTACCCTAAAGCCCGGGATTACATACATAAATGCCGAGACGATGCCATGGGTCCTGAAATCTGGTCTTACAGATGCCTATAAAACAAACTTGCCTGAAGGGCCAGATTCTCGGTTACAACTATCATGAGGATTCCTTGGGTCCTGGAATGGAGCCTTAGGAGCCTAAATCCAAACGTACTTGTAGGTCCATGCTCTGGGTTACCACTATCAAAGGGAACGGAAGTTTCCACGGGATCTGGAATGACAGATTTCTGGTCTCCAGGTCGCAAGTATCTCTGAAAAATGTGGGGACCTCAAAACACAGAGTTCCTATAGGCCATAACAAGAGGCCCTGTAGATTCCTGAGTATGAGGACTCCCATCACCTAGATTACTGTTTCATTTTTACCAGAGCCCAGATGTTCCCTGGCGATGTGGAAGTCCAGAGTTTTGGATACCAATAGAAAGACGCCCAGAAGTGACCTGGGGACCTGGAATGCAAGATTCCTGATTTCCCCTCAAAAATACCTCCTAAAAATAGTGGGAACCTGTAACCCAGGTTTCGAATTTCTACCAGCCGGACCACCAGAATATTCTGGAGAACGAGATAAACATGAAGACCCGACTTACATACAAAAATGCTAAGACGATTCCATTGGTCTTGGAATCTAGCCTTACAGGTGCCTAGGAACCAAACATGCCTGTTGGACCAGATTCCTGGTTACAACTTTCAAGGGGATTCCTTGGGTCCCGGAAACGAGCCATACAGGTCCCTAAAACCAAACGTACTTCTATGTCCATGTTCGGGGTTACAGCTGTCAAGGGGACCAGTATTTTCCACGGGATCTGGAATGACAGATTTCTGATAACCAGGTCTCAAGTGTCTCTGAGAAATGTGGGGACTTCAAAGCACAGAGTACTTATAGGCCTTAGCAAGAGACACTGTAGATTCTTGGGTATGAGGACTCCCAACACCCAGATTACTGTTTCATTCTCAGCCAGAGCCCAGACAATTCCTGGCAACGTGGAACTCCAGAGTCTTGGATACCAATAGAAAGATGCCCAGAAGTCACCTGGGGAACAGGAATGCAAGATTCCTGGTTTCACTGCAAAAACAAGTAAAAATTGTAGGACCCCTAACCGAGGTTTCGAATTCCCACCAGCTGTATCACCAGAATATTCTGGAGCACAAGGTAACCCTGAAGACAATTACATGGGTCCTGGAATCTGGCCTTAGAAGTGCCTAGGCTCCAAAGGTGACTGTAGGGCCAGATTCGGTTACAACTATCAAGAAGATTCCTTGGGTGCTGGAATCGAGCCTTACAGGTTCCTAAAACGAAACGTACTTGTAGGTACATGTACTGAATTACAACTATCAAGGGGACAAGAAGGTTCCACGGTTTATGTAATGACAGATTACTGGTATCCAGGTCACAAGTATCTCTGAAAAATGTGGGGTTCTAAAAGCACAGAGTCTTTATTGGCCTTAGCAAGAGGCCCTGTAGATCTTGGGTATGAGGACTCCCATCACCCAGATTACTGGTTCATTCTCAGCCAGAGCCCAGACGTCTCTTGGCCACATGGAAGTCCAGAGTCTTGGAGACCAATAGAGAGTCGCCCAGAAGCTACCTGGGTACCTGGAAGCAAGATTCCTGGTTTCATCGCAAAAATACGTCCTAAAACTTGTGGGAACCCCTAACTCAGGGTTCGAATTCCCACCAGCTGAAACAACAGAACGTTCTGGAGCACGAGGTAACCCTGAATCCTGGGAATACAACCACCAATGCCGAGACAATTCCATGGGTCCTGGAATCTGGCCTTACAGGGGCCTAGGAACCAAACATGCTTGTATGGCCAGATTTTCGGTTAGAGCTATCAAAAGGATTCCTTGGGTCCTGGAATCAAGCCTTACAAGTTCCAAAAACCAAACGTATTTGTAGGCCCATGTTCTGGATTACAACTATCAAGGGGACCAGAAGGTTCCACAGGATCCAGAATGACAGATTCCTGACATCCAGGTCGCAAGTATCTCTGAAAAATGTGGGGACATCAAAGCACAGAGTCCTTATAGGCCTTAGCAAGAGGCACTGTAGATTCCTGGGTATGAGGACTCCCATCACCCAGATTACTGTTTCATTCTCAGCCAGAGCCCAGACGTTCCTAGCGACGTGAAGTCCAGAGTCTTGGATACCAATAGCAAGATGCCCAGAATTTACCTGGTGACTTGGAATGCAAGATTCCTGGTTTCCCAGTAAAAATACATCTGAAAAATTCTGGGATCCCCTAACCCAGTGTTCGAATTTTCCCCAACTGGAACACCTGAATATTCTGGAGCACGAGGTAACCCTTAAGCCCGGGATTACATACAAAAAGGCCGAGATGATTCCATGGGTCCTGGAATCTTGCCTTGCAGGTGCCTAGGAAACAAATGTGTGCGTAGGTCCAGATTCTCGGTTACAACTATCATAGGATTCCTTGTGTCCTGGAATCGAGCCTTACAGGTGCCTAAAACCAAACCTACTTGTAGGTCCATCTTCTGGGTTACAACTATCAAGTGGAACAGAGTTCCATGGGATATGGAATGATCCTGCTATCCAGATTCCTGCTTTCCAGGTCGAAAGTATCTCTGAAAAATGTGGGACCTCAAAGCACAGATTCCTTATAGGCCTTAGCAAGAGGCCCTGTAAATTTCTATATAAGAAGACTCCCATCACCCAGATTACTGTTTCATTCTCAGCCAAAGCCTAGACTTTTCATGGCGACGTGGTAGTCCAGAGTCTTGGATACCAATAGAAAGAGGCCACGAAGTCACCTGGGGACAGGGAATGCAATATTTCTGGTTTCCCCACAAAAATACGTCCTAACAATTGTTGAAACCCCTAACCCAGGGTTCGAATTCCCACCAGCTGAAACAACAGAACGTTCTGGAGCACGACGTAGCCCTGAAGCCCGAGATTACATCCAAAAATGCCGAGACGAATTCCATGGGCCCTGGGATCTGGCCTTACAGGTTTCTTGGAGTCAAACGTGCCTGTAGTGCCAGATTCTCCGTTGCTACTATCAAGAGGACTCCTTGTGTCCTGGAATCCAACCCTACAGGTCCCTAAAAACACAACGTACTTGTAGGTCCATGTTCTGTGTTACAACTCTCAAGGGGACCAGAAGGATCCACGGGGTCTGGAATGACAGATTCCTGGTATCCAGGTTGCAAGTATCTCTGAAATGTGGAGACCTCAAAGCACATAGTTGCTATAGGCCTTAGCAAGAGGCCCTGCAGATTTCTGGGTATAAATACTACTGTCACCCAGATTACGGTTTCATTCTCAACCAGAGCCCAGACCTTTCCTGGTGACATGGAAGTACAGAGTCTTGGAAACCAATAAAACGACTCCTGGAAGTTACCTGGGGACCTGGAATGCAAGATTCCTGGTTTCCCTGCAAAAATACATCCTAAAAATTGTGGGAAACCCTAACCCAGTGATCGAAAGCCCACCAGGTGGTACACCAGAATGTTCTGGAGCATGACTTAAACCTGAAACCTGGAATTACATACAAAAATGCTGAGATGATGCCACGGTTCCTGGAATCTGGCCTTACAGGTGCCTAGGAAGCAAACTTGCCTGTAGGGCAGGCTTCTCGGTTAAAACTATCAAGAGGATTCCTTGGGTCCTGGAATTGAGCCTTACAGGTTCCTAAATCCAAACAAACTTGTAGGTCCATGTTCTGGGTTACCACTAATCAAAGGGACATGAGGGATCCACGGTATCTGGAATGACAGATTTCTTGGTATTCAGCTCCCAAGTATCTCTGAAATGTGGGGACCTCAAAGCACATAGTCCTTATAGGCCTTAGCAAGAGGCCCTGTAGATTCCTGGGTATGAGGACTCTTGTCACTCTCAGCCAGAGCCCAGATGTTTCCTGGGGACGTGGTAGTCCAGAGTTTTGGATACCAATAGGAAGACGCTCAGAAGTTACCTGGGAACCAGGAAGGCAATATTCCTGGTTTCCCCGCTAAAATACTCCTTAAAAATTTCGGGAACCCATAACCCCGGGTTCGAATTCCCACCAGCTGGAACACCAGAATATTCTGGAGCACGAGGTAACCCTGAAGCCCGGGATTACATACAAAAATGTTGAGACAATACCATGGGTCTTGGAATCTGGCCTTAGAGGTGCCTAGGATCCAAAAGTGTCTGTAGGGACAGATTTTTGGTTACAACTATCAAGAGGATTCCTTGGGTCCTGGAATCGAGCCTTACAGGTCCCTAAAACCAAATGTACTTGTTGG
>CAUYQG010286154.1:0-85249 GCA_963574415.1 Tarsius wallacei | reverse complement strand
AAGAAGGACAAAATTGTGAACTTCACGGCAACCTGGATGAACTTAGAGTCTATAATACTGAGTGATCTATCACAGAAACAAAGAACTGAGTACCACATGTTCTCACTCATAAGTGGACCTTGAACAATTATCATAATACTATAAGAAAGGGATTGGCAGTAGTGGGAAACTGCCAGGGAAGGGGGGGCACACCTCATCAACAAGGGTACCTGCATAATGAACAATTATATACCTAACCCTGAATTGTACCCCATATCTTTAATATAATTTTTTTTTTAAGCACAGGTATTAAATAAGTTGGAGCTGAATTCAAGTTCTTACAGCAGTTATGAGCTTGGGCAATTTATAATTTTTCTTATTTATAAAATGAGTTGGTTACTTATATCTCATTAAATCCCTGAAATCTAAAAATATAATTATCAAGTCTTTAGATAAAATTTCTTACCTTAAGTGGCAAACTGTCATTGCTATTTTTGAAGGCATGATCAAATACAATACCAGCCAACACATGTTCAGACTTTTTTACATACTTAATGTACTTCTCAAAATCTCCTTCTGAAGAAAAGCCTCGAACTATAGAGAAAAAAAACTTTAAGTAAATTATCCACATAAATGTAAAATGTCTAATAATCATTCTTACTTGTCCTCAAATCCTACACCTTAGGAATAAGCAATTATCAGTTTTTACCAATGTAAAATTTGCTTTTTTAAAACAACTTCATTGAGATGTAATTCACATACCATACAACTCACTATATAAAGTATATACACTTTAAAGTATACAAATCAGCATATTCACAGATATGTGCAACCATCATCACATGTCAAATTTAGAACATTTTTATCACCTCAGAAATAAACCCTGTACCCTTTTGCTGTCACTCCTGATGGTTCTCCCTGGACATTAGGAACCTCTAGTATATTTCCTGTTTTGTTTTGTTTTTTAAACTTCTGTATACTTAAGACTGGATTTTCTGGATCAAATAACTCTGTTTGAGGAACTGTCACTGTTTTCCAAAGCAGATGCACCATTTTACATTCATACCAGTAGTATATGAGGGTTCCCATTTTTTTTCATCCTCCTCAATACTTGTCAGTATCTGACTTTTCAATTCTAGTCATCCTAGTGGGTGTGAAGTGATATCTCATTGTGATTTTGATGTACATTTCCCTAATGATGGTGATTATCTTTCCATGTGCTTATTCACCATTTACTTTTTTTAAAAGAAATATCTACTCAGATCTTTTGCTCATTTTTAAATTGGGTTTTTGTCTTTTTATGTTTGATAAGAGTACTTTATATATTCTGAATACAAGCTCCGTATTGACTATGTAATTTACAAATATCTTATCCCATCCCAAGGGATAGCTTTTCACTTTCATGGGATCCGTCAAAGCTTAAATGTTTAATGTTATTATTTTGATGAAACCAAAGTGTTGTTTTTTTTCCTTTGTTGTTTATGCTTTGGCATCATATCTAATAATCCTTTGTCAAATCCCAGGACATGTTGATTTTCTTTTGTTTTTTCCTTTATTTTCTCTTAAGATCTCTTGTATTTAGGTTTTTGGTCCCATTTGAATTGTTTTTGATAATACAGAAAGAGTTCGACTCCATTCTTTTGCATTTGAATGCTCAGTTTCTTTAGCACTATTTGTTGAAAAGACTAGCCTTTCCCATTGCTTGGTCTTGACCAGAGCTATATAGGTTTATTTCTGGACTCCCAACTTTATTCTGTTGATCTATATATCTACCCTTGTGCCATTACAATACTGTCTTTTATCTTGTTGCTTTTTAGCAGGTCTCAAAATTGAAAAATGTGGATCCTTCTACTTTGTTCTACTTTTTCAATATTGTTTTGGCTTATCATGAGCCACTTACAATTTCATAGGAATTTTAGAATTGGCTTATCAATTTCTACATAGAAGTCCACTGAAGTTCTAACAGGGACTGTGTTGCATCTGTAGATCAATTTGAGGAATAGGCCATCTTTACAATATTAAAGTTTCTCATCCATAAACATGGTTTTTAAAAATATTTATTTACATCTTTAATTTGTTTCAACAATGGTTTGCAATTTTCAGAGTATAAGCTTTCAAACGTCTTTTGTTAAATTTATTCCTAAGTATTTTATTCTTTTTGATTCTATGGTAACTGAAACATTTTTTTCTTTGTCTTGTAAATACTCATCATTCATTTTTAAATGAAAATTATATATATTTAAGGGATACAATATTTTGACATATACACAGAGAAATGATTACTATAGTCAAGCAAATTAACATATCCATTTCCCCATAGTTACTTTTTATGTGTGATGAGACACTGGAAACTGGCAGTATAACATACAATATTAACTCTAGTCATCATGCTGTACATTAGATCTCCAATTTATTCATCCTATATAACTTCAATTTTATACCTGTTGACCAACATCTTTTCATTTCCTCCAACACCCCATGCCTAGCAACCCCCATTCTACTCTGCTTCTGTGCAATTTTTTAGTATTCCACCTACAAATGAAATCATGTGATGTTCTTCTTTCTGTGTTTGGCTTATTTCACTTAATATAAAGTCCTCCAACCCATCCATGTTGTCAAAAATTACAGGATCTCCTTCTTTTTCAAGGCTAAATAACATTCCATTGTATGTGTGTATCACAATTTCTTTAACACTCTTCCATCAATGGATACTTTAGTAGTGTCCATATCTTGGTTATTGTGAATAATGCTGCAGTAAACATGGAATGCAGATATAACTTTGAGATACTGATTTAATGTATACTTCAGGTATATTCTCAGAAGAGGAACTGTTGGATAATGTAGTTAGATTTTTAATTTTTTTGAAACCTCCACTGTTTTCTAGACTAGCTGAACCAAATTACATTTCTATCAACAATGTACATGAATCCCCTTTCTTCTACATTCTCACCAACCTAGTTCTTATCTCTTTTCCTTTTGATAATAGTCATCCTAACAGTGTAAGTTGACACTGCATGATTTTGATTTCATTTTCCTGATTATTCATGATGTTGAACAGCTTTTAGTATACCTGTTGTCCACTTGTACACATTCTTTGGGAAAATGTTTATTCAAGACTTTTACCCATTGTTTTGTTTTGCTATCGAGTTGTGTGAATTTCTTACATATTTTGTATATTAATATATTAAATATTTTCTCCCAATATTAAGTTGCCTTTTAATATCGATTGTTTGCTTTGTTGTGATGTAGTTCACTTAATTATTTTTGTTTTGTAGTCAGAGCTTTTGGAGTCATATTCAAAGAAATCATTGCCAAGGCCCATGTCAAAAATATTTGCTTGTTTTCTTATGGGAATTTTAGGGATTCAGGTCTTTTGTTTAAGCTCATTTTGAACCGACTTTTGTGTACAGTGTAAGATAAAGGCCAAATTTCATTCTTTGGCATGTATCCATTTTTCCCAACACCATTGACTGAAAAGACTGTTCTTTCCCCATTGTGCATGCTTGGTGCCCTCCTAAAAAAAAAATTACTTAACACTGATTGGTTGTTTGAGTCAAGAACTCACTCTGTCACCCAGGCTGGAGTGCAGTGGCACAATTACAGCTCATCACAGCCTCATCCTTCTGTGTTCAGCTTATCCTTCTGCCTCAGCCTCCCAGTAGCTGGCACTACAGGCGTGTGCCCCCTGGCTAATTTTTTTAGAGATGAGGTCTCATGTTGCCCAGGCTGGTCTCAATCAACTCCTGGGCTCAAGCATGCACACCTCAGCCTCCCAAAGTGCCAGGATTACAGGTGTAAGCCATCACACCTAACCGAATAATTAGTAAACCATTTAAGCTTGAGTTTATTTTGGAGCTCTGTATTTTGTTCCACTGGCCTATGTGCTTGTTTTTATATCAGTACCACACTGAAAAACTATTATGCCTCCAAATTTATTCAGGAGAGTTCTTCTCAAAATTGCTTTCAATATTTAGGATATTTTATGATTCCATGTGAAGTTTAAAATTTTTTTTCCCTAATTCTGTGGAAAATGCCATGGAAGTTTTTATAGGGATTATGTTAAATCCATGGATTGCTCTGCATAGAATAAGCATTTTATCAACATCAATTCTTCTAATATATTAACATGAAATATATTTCCATTTACTTGTGTCTTCTTCAATTTCTTTAACAAATTTTTAAATAGTTTTCAATGTACAGATGTTTCACCTTTTTAGTTATATTTATTCATATCTTATTCTTTTTTGTACTATTATAAACATGATTATTTTCTCAATTTCCTTTTTGGATAGATTTTTGTTGGCAGAAAGAAACCCAAATGATTTTTATATGTTGGTTTTAAATACTACAACTTTTTTGAATTCATTTATTAACTAAGAGTTTTTGGTGTTTTTTTTGTAGAGTCTAAGGTTTTCTACTTATAGGATCAAGTCATCTGTAAACAGATAATTTTACTTCTTCCTTTCTAATTTGAATGCATTCTTTTTCTTGTCTGATTGGTCTTGCTAGTACTTCCAGTACTATGTTGTACAGAAGTGGTGAGAGTAGGCATCCTTAGTTATACAGAATCTTAGAAAAAAGCCATTAAGTCTTTCTCCATTCACATTGTTATCTGTGGGCTTTTCATAAATGGCCTTTGTTTGTTGAGAAAATTTCCTTCTATGTCTTCTTGGTTGACTTTCTATCATTAATAAATATTGAACTTTGTCGAATGCTTTTTCTACATATGTTAAGATAATCATGTGGATTTTATCTTTCATTCTGCTGGTGTGGTGTGCCACATTGATTGATTTGTATTAGCTAAGCCTATCTTGCATCCCAGGAATAAATTCAATTTGTCCATGGTGTATAAAAATAACATGAAGATACTGTAGGTTTAGTTCTAGATCACTGCAATAAAGCAAATATCACATAAAGCAAGTCACATGAATTTTTTTGGTTTTCTAGTGCATATAAAAGTTATTTTTATACTATACTGTAGTCTATTAGGTGTGCAATAGCATTCACCTTAAAAAATGTATATACTTCAATTTAAAAATACTTTAGTGCTAAAAAATGCTAGCAATAATCTAAACCTTCAGCTAATCATAATTTTTTTGCTGGTGGAGGGTCTTACCTTAATGTTGATGGGTCCTGACTGATCAAGGTGGTTGTTGCTGAAAGTTAGGGTAGCTGTGACAATTTCTTAAAATAAGACAACAATGAAGATTCCATATCGACTGATTCTTCCTTTTATGAAAGATTTATTTATAGCATGCAATGCTGTTTCATGGTATTTTATCCACAGCACAACTTCCTTTAAAATTGGAGTCAATCTTCTCAAACTCTGCTGATGCTTTATCATCTTTTTAATAAAATATACTAAATCATTTGTTATTTCAACAATGTTCATAGTATCTTCATCAGGAGTAGATTTCATCTCAAGAAAACACTTTCTTAGCACATCTAGAAGGAGTAACTCCTCATCTGTTCAAGTTTTATCATGAGGTTGCTGCAATTTAGTCATATCTTCAGGCTCCACTACTAATTCTAGTTCTCTTGCTATTTCCACCACATCTAGAGTTACTTCCTCTACTGAAGTCTTGTACTCCTCTAAGTCATCCCTAGGGGTTAGAGTCAACTTCTTCTGTTAATGTTGATATTTTGACCTCCTTTCATGAATAACAAATGTTCTTAATGGTATCTAGAGTGAAGAATCCTTTCCAGAAGACTTTTTATTTACTTTACCCAGAACCACCAGAGGAATCACTATCTATGGCAGCTATGGCCTTATGAGACGTATTTCTTAAATAACACGATTTGAAAGTAAAAATTACTCACTGATCCATGGGCTGCAGAATAGAAATTGTGTTAGCTGGCATTAAAACGTTAATTCTTGTACATCTCCATTAGAGCAGTTGGGTAACTAGACACATTGTCAATGAACAGTAATACTTTGAAAGAAATATTTTTTTCTGAGCATTAGGTCTCAACATGGGCCTAAGGGATTTATGAGACATCATCAAGTGTACCAATATACACATTGTAGCAGTTCAGGAATGAGAAGAGAGAAAGAAAGGAGAAGAAAGCTTATTATTTAAAAAATGACTGAAAACTCCCCAAACCTGGGGGGGAAACAGACATCTTTATCCCTGAAGCCCAAAGGGCACCAAAAAGATGAATCCAAAGAGGTCTACACTGAGACACATTCTAATCAAACTGTCAAATGTCAAGAATTTTGAAAGCAACAAGAGTAAATCAACTTATTCTACTCAAGGGGATCCCCAGAAGACTATCATCATTCCGTTTTCTTTTTCCTCCTCCAACTGAATTGTTTCCAGTGATCTGTCTTCAAGTTCACTTATTTAATCTGTTGTTAAATCCCTCTGCTGCATATTTCATTTTAGTTACTGTGTTCTTTGGTATGATTTCTCTTTAATACTTAATATTTTCTCTCTTTGTTGAAATTTCATTTTGTTCATGCATTGCTCTCCTGACAGTGAGCACCTTTATAACCATTTTTCAAAATGTTCTGTTGGGTAAATCACTTATTTTCATATTACTAGTCTTGGTTTCTGAATTTTATCTTGTCCTTTTGTTTGGAACATATTTTCCTGTTTCTTCATTTTCTTTGACTCTTTGTGTTCTTCCACATTAGATAGAACATTCTTGACAGACTGGCCCTGTGTAAGAGAGGAATCTCTTCAATGAGTCCAGATTGAGACATTCATTGTCTCTCAAACCTTTGTCCTTGTTCAAACTGCCGAATTTGACTCCCAGGATATTTGGGTGTCTTGATAAACTGACACAGACAAGATAGAAGCCAGTCCCTCAAAAAACAGCTGGTAAAGTTGGGTGCTGGTTATTTGGTCCAGTTCTTTGTCTCCTCAAGGATAAGCTGGAGACTAGATTTTATCTCCTGCTTGCACTCTACAAAGCCATGAAGAGGATCTGTGGCAAATTCCTGTACTCTTGTTCAGACCACCCACTCTTTTAACCTGTTGCTTTGCTTTTTGCCACCTTCAGGGGCCTAACCAATGCCTGGTCCTACCAGCTTCCAGAGACAGGTGGGTTACTCAAAGGAGTGATTCTATCTCTGGAGAAAGCTAGGGTAAAAATCTGCAAAACATGTTAATGCACTCCTTTAAACTCCCAGAAGACTCCCAGGAGAAGTTGAAGACTTGCACTCCTTTAAACTCCCAGGAGAAGTTGAAGACTTGCTGTTTCAGTCTGTTTGGGCTGCTTTAACAAAACAGCATAGACTGGGTGGACTCTAAACCAGTGGTAACAACATTTTTGGCATCAGGGACCAGTTTTGTGGAATATAATTTTTCCGTGGACCAAGTGGGGTGATGGTTTCAGGATGATCGAAGCTCATTACATTTACTGTTCACTTTATTTCAATTATCATTGCATTGTAATATATAATGAAGTAATTATACAACTCACCATAATGTAGAATCAGCGGGAGACCTAAGCATGTTTTCCTGCAACTGGATGGTCCCATCAGGGAATGATGGGAGACAGTGACACTCAAAGTGTGTTGCTTATGGACAGTCTACTCCATAATCTCATTTCGGTTGCTGTCACTGCAGAAAACTCTGCTTCACAAAGATAGAATGTTGGAAATGGAAGCAGGTTTTTCAGTGCTTTTTGGCAACTCAGGACATTCCACCTTGACTTTAATCCAGAACGCATGGAGATTTGAAGTTGTCTCAGACATATTTTTAAGGCCACCATCATTTGCAGTCTCAAGCGGTTGAGCCTATTCTAGCATGGACAAAGTCAATTCACCTGGCTTATTCACAAATGGATCACAGATCCATTCCTTCCCAGTTTGATGATATTTTGTGGTTGAGAAGTTATGCTCAAACTCTTGTGAAAGCTGAGATAGGTGATCACGCACCAGCTGGGAGAAAGAAGACCCTGGCTCAGTCTCTTTCAAAATCTCTGCTAATGTTGGAAACATATCAAAAACCCCAACGTTCACTCATCACCCCCAAATTCCAGTTTGGCTTTGAATGTAGCCACTTTCTCTGCTGACTGGAACACAGTTGTCATTCTCCCCTGAAGTGACAGATTGAGTTCATTGAGCAGGTTGAATATGTCACACAAGTAAGCCAAGTTTTACAACCCATTCTGTGTCACTGACATGTATTGCCAGTGGTCACTTTTTCTTTTTTTCTTTGTAGAGAAATATTTAATTAAAAATGTAGTATTTTTTCTTTTCTATTTTTTTAGTTAGAGTCTCACTATGTTACCCAGGCTGGAGGGTGGTGGCATGCTCCCAGTCACCAAAGCCTCAACCTCTTAGGCTCAGGCGATCCTTCCATCTCAGCCTTCCAAGTAGCTGGAACTACAGGCATGCACCAACATGCCCAGCTAATTTTTTTGATTTACTGTAGAGATGAGGTTCACCAAGTTGTCCAGGCTGGTCTTGAACCTGTGGGCTCAGCCAATCCCCTCACCTCAGCCTCCCAAAGTGCTGGGATTATAGGCATGAGTCACAGTGCCCGGCCAAATTTTTTTATTTTAAATATATGGAGTACAGTTCAAGTTTAGGTATACAAATGTTCATTATGCAGGTACCCTTGTTGATGAGGTGTGCCCCCCTCCCCTGGCAGATTCCAACTACTGCCAATCCTGCCTACCACCTCCTACCCCTCTGGCAGTTTCCCACTACTGCCAATCCTTTTATTATAGTATTACAATAATTGTTCAAGGTCGGCTTATGAGTGAGAACATGTGATACTCAATTCTTTGTTTCAGTGATAGATCGCTGAGTATTATAGACTCTAAGTTCATCCAGGTTGCTGAGAAGTTTATGATTTTGTCCTTTATGGTTGCATAATATTCCATCATGTATATGTACCATGTTTGTAATCCAGTTCTCTTTCAATGGGCAGAAGGGTTGGATCCATGTTCTTGCTATTGTGAACAATGCTGCAATAAACATAAGTGTGCAGGTATCTTTTTCATAGAGTGATTTGAGTTCCTCCAGTTATATTCCCAGTAGGGGGATTGTGGGGTCACATAGAAGGTCGATTTATAGACATTTTAGGAATAGCCACACTGTTTTTCACAGAGGTTGCACTCCCACCAACAGTGTAGAAGTGTTCCCTTTTCACCACATCCTCTACAGCACCTGCTGTTTTTTGAGTTATTGATGATGGCCATCCTGACTGGAATTAAGTGGTATCTCAGTGTAGTTTTAATTTGCATGCCTTTGATGGTTAGTGAGGCTGAGCATTTTTTCATGTCTCTGTTGGCTGCTTATATGTTTTATTTTCAGAAGTGTCTATTCATATATTTTGCCCACTTTGTAATGAGGTTGGTTGTTTTTTTCTTTTCAACACGTTTGAGTACCTTGTAGATCCTAGATGTTAGGCCTTTGTCAGACATACAGTTGGCAAATATTTTTTCCCAGTCTGTGGCGTGTCTCCCTCCTCTCTTGATGGTTTCTTTGGCTTTGCAGAAGCTTGTCAGTTTGATGAGGTCCCACTTGCCCATCTTATGTCTTATGGCATGGACAATTGGAGTTTTAACCAGGAATTAGTTGCCACTTCCAATTTCCACAAGGGTGGCTCCTGTATTTTCTAAGGTTCTTATAGTTTGGGGTGTTACATTTAGGTCTTTGATCCATTTAGAGTTGATTTTTGTGTATGATGATAGGTAGGGGTCCTGTTTTAATCTTTTGCATGTGGTCAGTCAGTTTTCCCAGCACCATTTACAGAATAGGCTCTCCTCTCTCCAATGATTGGTGGTGGAGGTTTTGTCAAAGATGAGTTAGTTGAGAAATTGAGGTTTTGCTTCTGGAATCTTTATCCTGTTCCATCAATCTATATGTCTGTTCTTGTACCAACACCAGGCTGTTTTGATTATTGTAGCTTTATAATAAAGTTTAAAGTCTGGGAGTGTGATAACTCCTGCTTTGGTTTTGTTGTTATTTTTGTTCTTTTGTTTTTGCTAAGGACTGTTTTGGAGATTCGTGGTCATTTTTGTATCCATATGAATTCCTGTATTGTCATTTCCAGGTCTGAGAAGAATGCTGCTGGTAATTTAATGAGTGTTGCATTAAATTTAAAGATTGCCTTGGGTAGGATGGCCATCTTAACAATGTTGATTCTTCCAATCCATGAGTATGGATTATTTTTCCATTTGTGTCATCCTTGATTTCTTTGAGCAGTGTTTTGTAGTTTTTGTTGTAAAGGTCTTTCATGTCTCTGGTTAGGAAGATTCCAAGGTATTTGATTTTTTTTGTGGCTATTGTAATGGGATTGTGCTTTTTATCTGGGTTTCTGTTTGTTTATTGTTGGTGTATAGAAATGCAACTGTTTTTTGCACATTAATTTTATACTCTGAGACTTTTTCAAAGCCGTTTATCAGTGCAAGAAGATTTTTGACAGATTCTCTAGGGTTTTCGAGGTATAGCATCATGTCATCTGCAAAGAGGGATAACTTGACTTCCTCTTTTTCTATTTGGATACCACAAATCTCCTTCTCTTGTCTGACTGCTCTAGCTAGGACTTCCAAAACTATATTAAAAAGGAGGGGTGATCCCATTGTTGGCAGCCTGCTCTTCACACGCTGCTCGGCCACCGCCTCAGCTGCCCCAACCGCCACCTCAACCACGGCAGCCACTGAGGCTGCCACTGCCGCCCCACACTGCCTGAGGTGATCCACGGCTCCAGGACCCTGAACCCCCCACCCAAGCACTGTACTACTACCTTCACCACGGTAGTAGTGTGCACTGCCACACCCCACCCCTCACCCGGAACCAGCCTTGTGGAGTTCCTCCCATGCACCGCTACCGTTGCCTGCTCCCTCCCGCCCTGGGCAGCCTCCAATTTCCGCCCAGCCTGGTCTGCATCACCTGGCAGTCTCCAGCTGCAGCATAAAAAGAGACCAGCTTCCACTGGCTTGGCCTACCTCCCAGCTTGGGATCCAAGGTAACAACATCAAAATGGGAGGGACAGAAGCTCCTCCCCCATGCTAAATAGACACAGGCCAGATCTGAGTGGCAGATTTGGCAGGCAGTCCAGATCTGAACCACCCTCCACAGCAGGCCAGGGGCAACTGACCCTAACTGTGGACAAATTTACCAGCCTGCAAAGAGAGGTAGAAATCAGAGCTGAAAGGACATTGAACTTAAAGGAAAAGTCTCAGAGTGTGCTTGGTTTCCCACTTTAATTTTTTAATTTTTTTAAATTCTTTGTCTGTCTGTCTTACCCATCTTGTTTTCCCTCTCATCTTACTGTTATCAATAATGTTTTCATACTTGCTTTGGTTCTGTTAGTTTAGTGACTTTATTCTATTCTATTTTTTTTTCTTTAGACCACATCTTTGTATAGCAAAATAGCACACCAATAAGGAGGTTGTTTAGGTTGTATGTTTGTATGAATGTATGTTTTAGTTTTTTCGTATTGTTGTTGGTTTGTTTGTTGTTGTTGTTTTCTTTTTACTTGTATAGGTCTCTGTGTCTCTTTTCATTTGTTAGTAGGTACGTTTGTCTGTTTTCCCTCTTACTCCTCTCTCTCTCCACCTCTCTCTTCCCCCAACTCCCTGCTCCATTCTTTTATCTTTTTTTACCTCATTTTACTTTCAGGGAGTAAACCTATAACCCCACTGCATAGACAGACTGCAAGGCAGTGGAAAGTGGGTTCCAGATTATCTATACACCTGTCGGTGGATACTGGGATCTGCAGATAGATTTTGAATCACAGCTCCCCGCCTCAATTAAATCTCAAAACTGCAAAAAGGATCACCCCCAACCTACAGTCCAGCTCCAGAATTGAACAAAGTCAGAGAATATACATAAGTAAGAATAGGAGATTGAACAAACAGATGTAAAAGCAACCCCTCCACCCCTGAAAAACAGAATTAAAGAAGATGGGGGAAGGGGAAAAGGAAAAAGTGGGGAGGAAAATCTACACAAATGAAGAAAAACCAAAAGAAGAATATAGGTCTCACACAGACCCCTGGGAGGTCAGACACTGAGAAAACAGACTTCAGAACACAAACAATGAAGAGCCCCCAGAATGACTGGACACATATGACAAACCCAGACATCAAGACATTAATAGAGAGAATAAAAAGAATTGAGGAGAGACAAGAGGAAAATAAGAAGGAGCTGACAACTGAAATAACAGCAATAAAGAATACTGCCATTGAAATAAATAACAAACTAATAAGCATGGAGAGCAGAATTAGTCAAGCAGAAGAAACAATCTCAGAGCTTGAAGACAAAAATACAGAACTAACCATACTGTCAAAAAGATAGAAAAGAAGCTTAAAAAGACAGAACAAAACCTTCAAGAGATAAACGATTACTTCAGGAGACCAAACCTAAGAGTAATTGGACTTCCTGAGGCAGAAAGAAAAACAGAGACCACATTGGAACAAACATTCTATGAAATTATTCAAGAAAACTTCCCTCATCTCATCAGTGATGTAGCAATTCAAAAAGGAGGGGTGAGAGTGAGTATCCTTGTCTTGTTTCAGTTTTCGGGGGAAATGGCTCCAATATCTGTCTAACAGTATACTGGCTGTGGGTTTCTCGTAGATGGCTCTTACTATTTTAGATATGTTCCATCTATACCTAGATGTCGAGAGTTTTTATCAAGAAGGGGTGCTGGATTTAATCAAAAGTTTTTACTGCGTCTAATGATATAATCATGTGGTTTTCAGTTTTTACGTCTGTTGATGTATTTAATTACGTTTATGGTCTTATGAATGATGAACCAGCCCTGCGTCCCGGGGATTAAGCCTACTTGGTCATGGTGGATGATTTTTGAGATGTGATGTTGAATCTATTTAATTACGTTTATGGTCTTACGAATGATGAACCAGCCCTGCATCCCAGGGATTAAGCCTACTTGGTCATGGTGGATGATTTTTGAGATGTGTTGTTGAATCTGGTTTGCTAGAATCTTGTTCAGAATTTTAGCATCTATGTTCAAGGATATTGGCCTGTAGTTCTCATTCTTTTTTGGATCTTTACCTGGTTTGGGTGTCAATGTGATGTTAGCTTCGTAAAATGATTGGGGGAGAGTTTCATCTTTCTCAATTGCCTGGAATACTTCAATAGGATTGGTATCAATTCCTCCTTGAATGTTTTGTAGAATTCTGCTAGAAAGCCATCTAGTACGGGGCTTTTTTGGTAGGTAGTTTTCTTATGACATAGTCAATTTCCTGGTTTGTTATTTATCTATTTACAGTATCACTTTCTTCTTCTTTTAACCTGTGGAGGTTGTGTGATATCAGTAAGTACTCCATTTCCTTTAGGTTTTCAAGTTTGTTTCCATACAAGCGTACATAGTAGTAGTCTCTAATAATCTTTTGTATTTCTTCAGGGTCAGTTGTGACTTGATCTTTTGCATTTTTGATTGTGTTTATTTAGGCTTTTTCTCTTTTTCTTTGTCAGTCTAGCTAGGAGTCCATCGGTCTTGTTTATTCTTTCAAAGAACCAGCTTTTTGTCTTGCTGATTTTTTGTATTATCTTTTTGTCTTCTATGTCCCAAATTTGGGTTTTTATTGCGGTGATCTGGATTCTTCTGCTGAATTTAGGGTTTTGGTGATTTTGTTTTTCCAGCTTCCTTAGGTGATTTGTTAAGCTGTTAACTTGTGATCTTTCCATTTTCTTCATGTGTGTTCATATGAACTCCCCTCTTAGTACTGTTTTCAAGGTATCCAAGAGGTTTTGGGTAAGATGTTTCTTCGCTTTCATTTGTCTCCAGGTATCTATTAATGTCTGTTCTGATTTCCATGTTGACCCAAGAGTTGTTTAGCATCATGCTGTTTAGTGTCCATGTCTTTATGGGTTTGGGGAGAACTTTGTTGGTATTGATATTTACTTTTATTCCACTATGGTCTAAGAAGGTACATGGCAAAATGTCTTTTCTTTCTTTTGAGTTGGAGTCTTGCTCTGTCACCCAGACTGGAGTGCAGTGGCATGCTCCTGGCCACTGCAGCCTCGACCTGCTGGGCTTCAGCCATCCTTCCACCTCAGCCTTCCAAGTAGCTGGAACTACAGGTGCATGCTACCACACCCGGCTAGTTTTTGATTTATTGTAGAGACGAGGTCACGCCAAGTTGCCCAGGTGGGTCTCGAACCTACAAGCTCTGACAATCCACTCACCTTGGTCTCCCAAAGTGCTGGGATTACAGGCTGAGCCACTGAGCCTGGCCTTAAATGTTTACCTCAGAGAAGGAACAATTCATTTTTTTCCTTTTATCTTATTTTATTTTTTTAGTTGGAGTCTTACTCTGTCGCCCAGACTGGAGTGCACTGGCATTCTCCCAGCCACTGCAGCCTCAGTCTGCTGGGCTCCAGTGATCCTTCCGCCTCAGTCTTCCAAGTAGTCAGAACTACAGGCGTGCGATACCACACCAGGCTAATTTTTTATTTATTGTAGAGATGAGGTCTTGTCAAGTTGCTTGGGTGGATGTCAAACCCGCCAGCTCAGGCAATCCACTCGCTTCAGCCTCCCAAAGAGCTGGGATTACAGGCTGAGCCACCAAGCCCGGCCTCAGGATTTCAATCTTATGGAATTTGTTTATACTTTATTTATGGCCAAGGATGTGGTTGATCTTAACATTGCATGTGGTGATAAGTAGAATGTATATTCCGTGGTTATTAGGTGGAGGGTTCTGTAAGTATTAAGTCTAATTGGTCAAGCGTCACGTTGAGGTTCTGGATCTCCTTGTTGATTTTTTTGTCTTGATGATTTTTCTAAGTCTCTGACTAAAAATCTTGGAGTGGCTCCCATAATTCAAAAACTCTGGTCAGTGGTCTATCTTTAGAAAGACATCTCACTTCTGTGTATTAGAGAAGACGTGTATGCTCTGTGTCCATCTTGTCACAGAGCTACATGAACAGACGTGAGTTAAGGGTATGTACTTTAATGTGGCTGATAATTTTAATCACATCCTACAAAACATTGTTAAGTTCAGGTAACATTTTTCAGCTAGCCAGCATTTCTCTATGAATGGCACAGTGTGTAGACTCACATTCAGAAGCGACCTCTTTTACCCGAGTAGTGAAACAGAAAGCCATTGAGTCATGGCAGCTGCTTCATCTGTGCAAGTACCAACACAAAATGACCAATTTCATTTTCCTGATATGCAATCAAAGACTTGAATAATTTTGCATTTGTGCTATTGGATGGCAACAAAAGTGCACAAATCATATCCTCATGCATATCCTCCTGAAAAACATATCGCACAAAATCAAGCATTGTTGCCTTATTATCAACATCGGCAGACTTGTCAACCTGGATTGTGTACCATGACTCATTAATCCTCTCTAAGAATTGCACTTCTATATCCTCTGTTATTTCATCAATTCATCTAGTTATGCTGCTAGTTGAAAGAGGCACACAAGCCACCTTTTGAATAGTAGCCTAAAAGTTCACAACAAATGTCCTCAGCAGCAGACAGAATCAATTCTTCACCAATAATAGAGGGCTTCTTAGTTTTAGCAATGCAGTTAGCCACTAAGAATGATGCTCTCAGTGCAGACACATTTGATGAATGGCCTTCAATAATTGCTTCTGTTCTTCATATTCACATTTTTAATTTTGAAAAGCTGCCAAAGGTTTGTCTTTTCATGCAGGTCCCCATGTGGTGAAGCAGCTTTAAATACTTCATGGCTTTGTTGGACCCTCAAATTATACAAAGCAGACTTGGAGAATTGAGAATGTGAATCACCTATTGCAATGAATCCATAATTTAAATAGAATTCTTGGTATTTTTTCTTAAATGCAGCTTTCACTTTGTTGGCAGTCTTAGAGACATCTCCTGTCTCGTCATTGGGTCTTTCCCCTTTTCAAAGAAACTCTCCAGTGATTTCTATTTTTGCTCATGTTGGCTAGGGTTAGGTTGTGAATTTACCAGCACTATGACTGAGACAAGTGCCCAACATGGGAAAGAAGTGTGAACAGAAGTGATAAATAAAATAATGGGCAGGCTATACCTAGACTAAAATAAGTACCAGATTCTGACTTAAAGCCTGCCACCAGATGCAGCTGTACAAATGAAGGATATCAACTCACTTGTCACTCACTGATAGGGTTTTGATATGAGTCTACATGCAATTAATTTATTATTGTCTCTGTGCAGTCAAACCTCACTGCTAATGATAATCTGTATTTATAGCCACTCCCCAGTGCTAGCATCACTGCCTCAGTTCCACCTCAGATTATCAGGCATTAGATTCTTACAAGGAGCGTGCAACCTAGATCCTCTGCATGCACAGTTCACAATAGGGTTTGCACTCCCATAAGAATCTAATGCCACTGCTGATCTAAAAGGAGGTGGAGATCAGGCATGAGTGACAGGGAGTGGCTGTAAATACAGATGAAGTTTCACTGGCTTGTTCTCCGCTCACCTCCTGCTGTGTGACCCAAGGGTTGGAGACCCCAGTTCTTGACAACAAAAATGTATTTCACATGGCTCCAGAATCAGGGAAGTTCAAGATAAAGGTATCGGCAGATTCAGTGTTAGATGAGGGCCCACTTCCTTATTTATAGATGGCAACTTCTCACTGTATCCTCATGTTGTGGAATAGGCAAATAAGCTTTCTCAGACCTCTTTCATTAGGGCACTAATCCCATTTATAAGGACTCTGCCCTCATGATCTAACTCCCTCCCAGACTCCACCACTTAAAACCATCACTTTGAAGAATACAATTTCAATAGTCATATATCACATAATAACATTTCAGTCAATGATGGACCATATATATGATGGTGTTATAAGATTGCAGTGAAGCATATATATATATATATATATATATATATATATAAATCTGATACATGGTACTTTATATTGGCATTGCTGATCAAGTAGGGGAGATGACTGATATTCAATAATGGTGCTGAGACAATTTGGTTTTCTATTAGATGATAGGTAGATAGATAGATGATAGATGATAGGCCATCTACATTTGTGTAAGTATACTCTATGATGTTCATACAATAATGAAATCACCTAAGGCACATTTCTCAGAACATGTCCCTGTCGCCAAGCGCCAAACAATATTTAACTACATACGCATTTTGGAGAGACACAAACATTCAGACCATGACACTTGGCTTTTTTGCCGGTGCAGGCCAGTGGGAAGTGTCCTTGTGCCTGTTCAGACTCCCAGAGGACTACTAATAGCCTGTCCCTCAACTCCCAGATGGAGGCTAATTATAAGTCTGACCTATAAGCAGCAGCTAAGAGAGCTGAGATGTTAGGTGTGCAGTCAAACTTATCCAGGGAGATAGCTTGCCTGCTTTTTCTGCACTGAGCAAGGGAGGTGGGTGGTAGGGTACAGGGGGAACTGTGGAAAGTACCTGCACACCTGTTTAAAACTGCCTCTTTATTTTCTGTGGTCTGGGGGGGCGGGGCTCAAAAATGCCAAGCCCTGATAGCTCCCAGAGCAAAGTGATTCAGAAGCTAATCCCTCTGGTAAGTGCTGTGAAAGTTGGGATGCCCAACGTATGAACAAATTACTCCACAGAGAACCTGGAGACTTGATTTTATCTCTGGAGTAAATCATAGGGAGAAGGTATGGGAAGTGTCCTCATGTCTGTTTAGGCTCCCAGGGTACTACTAATTACCTGTTCCATTAGCTCCTAGATGCAGGCTAATTAGAAACCCAGACCATGGGCAGTAGCTAGAAGAGTGTTCAGTCAAACTCCTTCCAGGGAGAAACTGGGAGCGGGGCATTTCTGCCTGCTTGCTTTATGCTGTCCACAGTGATAGCACAGGAAACACTCAAGCACTTTAGAACTAGATCTTTGTTCTCTCTGGTTCTGGGGAACTTGTGAATGCTGAGCCTCATCAGTTTCTGAAGCTAGGTGATTTCAGAGCCAACCCTTTGGGTGGAAGCTATAAAAATTGAGGTGCTATATGAATGGTCTAAACCCTTCACTTTTTGGAAAGAAGCTGGAAGTTGGAGGTTCTCTCCTGATGGTAAGGTGTTGTGCCCAGGGTGGGGCTTGTGGCACAAATGTCTTAGCTTTTCTTATCAGTTTCTGTGTGGGTACTTTCTCAGTTGTCCAATGTGTAGGAGTCTCTCAACCAGTTTCTGGATTTCTCTTAGAGGGAACTGATCTGTGTATCTGTTTAGTGCTTATTATTCAGGGGGAAGAGGGAAAGTCAGAAGGTTACCATGATGCCAACTTGCTGATATCACTCTCTGGAATTGTTTTCTTAATTCCATTTTTGGATCATTCATTCCAAGTACATAGAATACAACTAATTGTTGTACCTGACTCTTGTTATCATCCTCTATCTTTGCTGAACTTATTTATAGGAGTTTTAGTGAATTCTTTGGATTTCTCATAAACAAGATTATACTGTCTGAAAATAGAGGCAGTTTTACTTCTTCCCTTCTAATTTGGATGCCTTTTATTTCATTTTTTTGCCCAAATGTCCTGGCTAGAGCCTCTAATTCAGTGCTGAATGGACGTGGCGAGAGAGAACATTTTTATCTCATTCTTGATCTTAGGGAGAAAGAGTTCACTTTTTTGCCATCAAATATCATATTAGCTGTGTGTTTTTCATAAATGAGCTATATCAGCTTTAGAAAGTTTGCTTCTAGTCTTAGTTTGTCAAATACTTTTATCATGAAAGAGTGCTGAATTTTGTCACGTACTTTCCTTTTTGTTCATCAATCAAGTTTAGCATTTGTTTGGTTTTCCTTCATTCTGATAATATGGAGTATTACATCGATAAGTTTTCATGTTATTTCATACATTTTTGTGTTACTAATAAGCATATTTTCATTTCAACTTGAAGAAATCACTTTAGCACTTTTTGTAAGGCAGATCTAGTGGTGATGAATTGCTTCAGCCTTAGTTTTTCTGGGAATGTCTTTATCTCACCTTCATTTCAGAAGGACAGCTTTGTTGTATAGTATTCTTGATCGCCAGTTGTGTGTGTGTGTGTGTGTGTGTGTGTGTGTGTTTTCAGCACTTTGAATCTATCATCCAACACTCTCCTGACTTGCAAGGTTTGACTTCATGAAAATTCCCTTGTACGTGACGAGTCTCTCCTCTCTTGATCCTTTCAAGAGTTTGTCTTTGACTTTTGACAGTTTAATTACAATGTGCCTCACAGTATTCGTCTATGGGTTGATCTTACTTGGTGTCATTTTAGCATCAAGAATCTGGATGCCCACAAGATTTGAGAAGTTCTCAAACAGTATTTCTTTAAATAAGCTTCCTGCCCCTTTCTTTCTTTTCTTTTCTCTTCCTTCTCTCTCTCTCTCTCTCTCTCTCGCTCCCTCCCCCCCCACCTCCTTCTGGTACATACATAATTCATATATTCGTACATCTGTAGGTATCCTCTGGAAGCCTTATTTTTCTTCATTATTTTTCTTTCCTTTTTCTTTTTGTTTCTCTAATTGGTTAATTTCAAATTACCTGTCTTCAAGTTCACTAACTATTTCTTCTGAGTGATCAAGTCTGCTAATAAAGTTTGCTACTGAATTTTTCAGACAGGCCATGTATTTGTCAGCACAACAATTTGTGAAATTCCTTTTTATGGTTTCTACTTCTTTATAATATTCCTCATTTTGTTCCTGCATTGCTTTCCTAATTTTAGTTGTCTATACATTTTTTTTGCATGATGATTATTTTGAATTGTCTTTCAGAAAATTCACAGATCTCCATCTCTTTGTAATCAGCTTCTGGAGCTTTGTTTTCTTTGGTGGTAGCATGTCTTCCTGTTTCTTCATAATCCAGAACCAAACATATCTTCCAGTTTGTATAAAGTAGTTTCAGCAGGTTAAGGCCTTCTCCTGTTAGGTTCCTGTGGTGATGAGATTGCTTCCAGGATCGTGGTTGATTTGAGTTGGAGGCAGGTATGGAGCTACTGCTAGCCCTGTAGTGGGGCCCATGGTTGGCAGGTCTATTGCTAGGGGCTTTAGCAGGCAATGAATCCTGTCTAGTCCCTGTGTGGACTGGACTGTCTCAAGGAACTTGGTCCATAGGCCTGGTACTGGGGGTAGGATCTGTTTCAGGGTGGGCCTACTCCTAGGTGTGCAGATAGGTAGAGTTTCCTTCAGCCACCTAGGAAGGAGTCTGTTGGATCACTAGGTAGATTCTTTGGTAAGCAGTACTGCCCTGGTCTGCAACTGAGAGGAGCTGAACCAAGTTAAAGGGCTGCTTCAGGTTCCACAGCTAGAACCAAGGTTGGCAGTCTTGCTCACGGAATTCAGGCCAGCATGTCTCCATCTATGTTCCTTTGCTGCCAGCAGGAATAATCTCAGACTACTGCCAAGACATTTCAGGGTCTGCTGTGGGATCAAAATTGGCAGGTCTTCCCTGGGGACTCAGACAATCATGTCATCCCCTGGGTTGCATATGGGAAGGACTGCTCTCAGTCTGCAGTTGATAAGAGCTGGAATCAAGTCTCAGGACTGTCCACAGTCAGGACCAAGATCAGCAAACCTACTGAAGAGATTCACATATATGTGTCTCTCTCTGGGCCCCTGTGCCACCAGCAGGACTGACCTCTAACTTCTAATTAGAGATGACAGAGCTGAGTCTCAGATATGTTTTTGGGTTTGCTGTAGGTCTGGGGTCAGCAAGGCTGCCCAAAGGACTTACATGAGTGTCTCACTCTGGGTCCCTGTGCCACCAGAAAGACTGATCTTTGATCACTGCTGAGAGGGGCTAGAGCCAATTCTCAGGGCTGCTTCAGGGTTCACAGCTGGGACCGAGGTTACCAAGACTGTCCTAGGGATTCAGGTGGGCATCTGCCCTGGGTCTCTATGCCACAAGCAGAACTGATTTCTGATTGCTGCTGACAGGAACTGGAGTTGAGTTTCAAAGCCATTTCTGCTCCACAGCCAGGACTGAGGTCGATAGGTCTGTTACCAGAGGCACAAGTGGGCATGACTCATCTAGGGTCCCTGGGTGGATGATTGTGATATCAGGACCAGGACCAAACAGGACTGTAGCCAAGTCCAAAGGGGATGAGGCCATTTCCAGATTTGAAGGCAGAAACACAGTCAGTGAGTCTGGCACCTGGGTGTCATTCTGCCCTCTCAAATTGGCCCCTGGGCACCACTGGGGTTTCACCACTTTCTATATTACTACACTTTTGTCCATGGATAGCTGCAAAATTGTTGCTGTTTGGGGATACAAGTAGGCAGACCTCCTATTCCACCATCTTGATATCTCTGCTCTGTTTATATCATAATTTTAAATATATATAACAGAATAAATCCACACATTTATGTAAATAAAGTATGTGACAAAACTGTAGGGATGCTCACAAATTTCTGACAATGTTTTTGTTTTTTGTTTTTGTTTTGAGTTGGAGTCTCACTCTGTTGCCCAAGCTGAAATGCAGCGGCACATTCACAGCCACCACAGTCTCAACCTGCTGGGATCAGGCGATCCTTCCACCTCAGCCTTCCAAGTAGCTGGAACCACAGGCATGTGCCACCATGCCCAGCTAATTTTTTAATTTCTTGTAGAGACGAGGTCTTGCCAAGTTGCTCAGGCTGGCCTCAAACCCCTGGGCTCAGGCAATCCTCTTACCTCTGCCTCCCAAAGTGCTGGGATTACAGGCGTAAGCCACTGCACCCAGCTCTGATGGTTTTTAACCATAAGAGAGAGAGAAATTGGGGGCAGAATAAAGAGAGGGGTAAGGAGGTAAGCAGGATTTTTTTTTTATATTTCTATATTATTTTAATCTTCCCAAATGTATTCATAAATTACGCTTCACTAATATTTTTTAAATGTTTAAAATTAATGACCTCGAGTAAAGTTTAGGCACTCAGGGAAAAATACCTGATTCATCTTGAGCCTTGGTGTCCCCTTGGTGCCCTATCAGGTACTTACTGTAGCTTAAGAAGCATAAACAAAGACAAAGAAGATTTAGAATTACAGAACCGGATGGCAACTCAGTAATCTAATTTTAAATATCATATTTTGATAATGATTATATCAAGAATATATTTTTAAATTATTTTGACAAAATTCATAATGTATATTTAGAAGATTAGTGTATAACTTATGAAAGTCACTCAAGCATGACTCCTCTAAAACATGCTAACAATATATTCTACAGAAAACCTTTAGACATTATAATTTCTAACCTGGAGAAGTGAGATTTAAATCCCTTTTCACCATCTCAGTAATCTTTTTTGCGACATCACTTTCAAAAGGCACATAAACCAACTCATATACAGCTGTAGTATTAGTGAGGAAAGCCGGTAGTGTCAAAGGAAGAGGATCGAAAGTGGTAGCATTATGAAACTCCTTGTCTACTATATAACGTATCATCAAAACAAATGACAATAATAAAAATGTCAGGCCAATTTCCACAGCTAAACCACTTATGTTCCGCCTCTGTAAGAGAAACAAAAGGACGATGTTAACTAACCTAAAAGTTGGCGTACACACACACAAGAAACATGTCATTTTGCTTCATTTTACAATAAGAATGGTTCCCCAAATTGTCCTTTCCCATTCTTTTCTACATTTCATTATTTATTCTATTAATTCACTCTATGAGTATTCTTCAGATTTAGAAGTGCTGCCCCCAGTTTGGAACAAAAAGGGAGAAAAAACACAAATTAAAATGAAGTGAAGGAGCTATTTTAAAATTCCCCTTTGGCTGTATTAGCTTTTACAACCATTTCCCACAGATACCTCCACTTACCTTTAAAATAAAATTTTTCCAGAGGAGGACTGAAAATTGTCTGAGCCACAACAAATCCATTTTACCACAGGAAAACAAATGGAATGTTCAATTCTTAAAAAAAAAAAAAAAAAAGATTAAAAATAACTTAGGTAATCTGCAAATACATTAAATTTCGTCAAGTAAAAGTATTACTCCATTGTTCTACTATTTTCTTCCATCAATCTTGAAAGATAACTACCAAAAAACTTAAAATAAGTATCTGTCTGCTCATATATAGTACATTTTAATTTTAACTCAATAAATCCACATCCAATGAGCTTCTAGTATGTATAAAAACATTAGGTAATAGAGAAGCAATGAGCAAGACATTGTAGCTCAATTTTCACAAAGAAAGATATAAACTATAAATAAGGAATATCAATCATTATTTGGATAGGCTCTGAGAGAAACTCTCACAAATTACAGTGCTGAATACTACTATGTATTTAATACCTGATCTGTGCCATATTCTGCACTAAACATTAGGTCAATTCAAAACAACCATGATCCTTTCTTCATGGTTGTGGATTGTGTGGCATAATAATTAAGAACCCAGGACCTGAACTTAGGCTGTTTAAGTTCAGATCCTAACTCTTTAACAAGCTGTATCATTTTGAACAAAAAATTACCTGCTTACCATCTGTAAAATCGGTAAATTATAGTACTTACTTTAACGGTTTCCCCCCTGGGGTCATTTGCTGCTATGGAAGGAGTGGCTGAAACGTTAGGCACCATTTTTTATAAATTGTGATAAAATACATATATCAAAGTTTGCCATATTAACCATTTTAAGTGTACAGTTCAGTGGCATCAATCACATTCACACTGGTGTTCCATCAGCACTATCGTCCATAACTTTTACATCTTCCCAAACTAAAACTCTGTATCTATTAAATAATAACTACCCATTCCTTCTTTCTCCCAGCCCCCCTACTTCCTTTCTCTGAATTTTACTACTCTAGGTACCACATATGTGTGAAATAATACAGCATTTGTCCTATTGTGACTAGCTTATTTCACACAGTATAAACTGTCTTCAAGGTTCATCCATGTTGTAGCATGTATCAGAATCTCCTTTCCATGCTCCACTTTTAACAACCTCACAGGGTTGTCAAAATTGAAACTGAACTTCAAAATATGTCAAGGAGGAAGAGTCCTAGGGTATTGTACTAGGACTAAAATGTGTTGCATCCTTTGAGTCAAACCAGAAAGAGTAAACAGGAAAACACCAGAACTGAAGTACTTCTTAACTTGCATTGGCAGGCAATCTAGGAAGTGGGTGATTTCTGGCCAGAAGACCAAAAAGAGAAACACCTCAGAGGATCTGAAAGTACTCAGGAGACAGGGGCGCAGGAGTGAGTCTCATCCTAAATAGCATGGCAAACATTTGAATTACTACTGAGCTAATAGACTTATGCTCAGGTCCTAGAAGGACCCAGATAGAACAGCAAAGTCTTTAAAAACTAAACTGGCATCGGCACCGCAACCTACAAAGATGGGTTGGAACTTGTGCCTTAAACCTAACAAAGAAGAGTTACCAGACAAAATGCAAGATGGCTAGATAAATTTTAAATTCAGGTAAACAACAACTTTTATTGTTTGGGACATATTTATACTAACACATTATTCATTGTTTATCTAAAATTCAAATTTAACTGGGTAAGTTGTACTTTACTTATCAAATCTGGCAATCCTATACCAGGTAAATTGTTTGCTAAACAAAAGTGCCAACATTTTCCATAGGGTTTTAAACAAGACCTGGAACTGATAACATACTGATACATACAATGTCCAGAATACAATTTAAAATTATTCAGCATATAATAAACAATGAAAATGTCAGTTTGTATAGGAAAAGAAAGACAACAGATATCAATTATGTCATTGCACAGATGTTAGAATTATCTTTAAAAGACTTTAAAGCAGCTACTATTTAAATGCTCAAAAAGCAATAACAAGTCGTCTTGAAACAAAAATTAAAATACAAAGTATCAGCAAAGAAATAGAAAATACAAAGAAAAATCGAATGTAAATTTTGGAATAACTACAACAAAATCCTTCCCTGGATGGACTCAATAGCAGAATGCAGATGACAGAGAAAAGAGTGAACTGAAAGACAGAGCAATATAAATTATCCAGTATGAACAAGGAGGGAAGAAAGGCGTGGGAAAAATGAACAGAGACTCAAATATGTGAGATGACAAAAAAAATCTAACACCAGAATCCAAGAAGAAAGAAGACTGTAATGAGAATGAAAAAAAATTGAAGAAATAATGACTGAAACCCTCTCAAATGCTGCAAATGACACATATACAAAAAGTTGAACAAACTTCAAACAAAAATTAACCCAAAGAAACTTACTTATGTCTAGACATATCATAATCAAACTGATAAAAGATATAGACAAAAAAGCTATTGAAAAAAATCCAAAGGAAAATAACACCTTATCTAAAAGAAAATCAAGATTCTTTTCTTTTTTAATTTTTATTTTAAAGATTTAGGGCACAATTCAGGGTTAGGTATACAAATAGTCATTGTACAGGTAAAGTGTGGGCTTCACTTTGGTCCCCACTTCACCTGGTTTGAGATCGGGTACCTTAATGATGAAGTATCCACTCCCCCCACACCCAGCAGGTTCCCATTACTGCCAATTTTTAAATACAGTAAAACTATCATCAGAAGCCAGGGATGCCAGAAGGCAGTGACAATTTTTTAAGTGCTGAAAGGAAAGAATTTTTAACCTAGAATTGAATATTTAGCAAAGAAATCCTTCAGATATGAAGGGTTGAAATAAAGACATTCACAGATAAAGAAAAACTAAGAGACTTCCTAGACAGTAGGTCTGATCTAAAAGAATTATTAGAGGAAATTCTTCAGAGAGAAGAGAAATGATATCAGAAAGAAATCTGGAATATCAGGAATGAGAACAGAGAAATAAAAGTGGTAAACATCTAGGTAAATATGATAGACTATTCTTATCTTCCTGATTTCTCTAGAATACTTTGATGGTTAAAAGCAAAGAATATAATATGGTCTGATATATATGGTCTGATGAAGTTTGCAATATATAAAGATGTAATGTATGAGACAACTACCCTATAAAGGGAAAAGAGTAAGAAGACCTATATGTTGATAAATTTTCCATATTCCAATGAAGTTCTAAAATGTTGATTCTAAACAGACTACAGCAAGTTAACATTGTATTTCACAACCTCTCATGCAACAACTAAAAAATTATACAAAATCACAATGGATAAATTACAATACAAAATAAGCTAGATATTAAATCAATTACACATGAAAAAACAAAGAACACTGGTAAAACTTACATTTGTAAATATAAAATGTAATACAATATAAAATGCAATACAATCTGTAACTCATTTTTCTATACTATTTAAAAGACAACGGCAAGAAAATTATAAATTCATGCAAATTTGGCAAACAATGTATAAAGATATAATTTGTGACAATAACATGGAAGGGAAAGAGTTAGATGTCAAATTGTTTTATATTGTAGAAATTAAGTTGATATTAATACAAACAATATTATTATAAATTAAGATGTTAATTGTAATTCACGGGGCAAGTATTACAAAAATTACTAAAAATATATATATTGACTAAGAAACAAGAAGGGAATAAAAACAGTAAACTAAAAAAGATTCATCTTACAAAAAAGAAGACTGTAATAAAAAAATTAAGGAACAAAAACAATATAAGACATAAAGAAAACAAATAGCAAAATATAGGTAATTATTTCCTTATCAGCAATTATATTAAATATGCATAAATTACTACTGCAATTAAAGGGCAGAGATTCACAGAATGGATTTTAAAATGCATGGTCTAAAACTTATGGACTTTGCAGCAACCTGGATGGATTTAGAGTCTATCATACTCAGTGATGTATCACAGAAACAAAGAGCAGAGTACCATATGTTCCCAATCATAAGCAAACCTTGAACAGTTATCAAAATACTATAAGAAAGGGATTGGCAGTAGTGGGAAACTGCCAGGGGAGGGGGGTGGGATTGGTAGTTGAGGACAACTGCCAGGGGAGGGAGAGGCACACCTCATCAACAAGGGTACCTGCATAATGAACATCCATATATCTAACCCTGAATTGTACTCCACATCTTTAAAATAAATAATAAAATAAAATAGATAATAAAAATACATGGTTCAACTATATGCTATCAACAATTTAAATCCAAGGGTACAAATAATTGAAAGTTAAAAGACAATACATATATTCCATACAAACAGTAACCAAAAGAGAACTAGAATAGCTATACTAATATCAGACAAAATAGACTTTAAGATAAAAACTGTTAAAAGAGACAAAGTACATTATATATTGATAAGCAGGTCAATTCAAGAGCATATAACAATTATAAACATATCTGCTCCTAACCAGACAGCCCTGAGCTAGATGAAGCAAAACTGACTGAATTAAGGCAGAAACAGACATTTTGACAATAATAGTTAGAAACAGCAATATCCCACCTTCAATAATTATAAAACAACTAAGCAGAAGAGCAACAAGAAAATACAAGATATGAACAACACAATGAGTCACCTGACTTAATAGACATATATATATTACTCCACCCAACAATAACAGAATACACATTTTTTTCTCAAGTAGACATAAAACATTCTTCAGGATAGACCATTATTTAGGCACAAAAGAAATCTCAATAAATTTTGAAGACTGAAATAATATAAGGTATCATACATGACTATAATGGAGCAAAATTAAAAATCAGTAACAGAAGGAAATCTGGAAAATTCATAAGTATGCCTAAATTAAACAGCACAACATAATTTGTTGTTATGTCTAAATTAAACAACAAATGAGTCAAAGAAAAAATTACAAAATTAACTGTAAGCCCTTACATTAAAAACTATTCCAAATCAATAATCTAGCCTTCTACCTTAAAGTATTGTAAAAAGAAGAGCAAACTAAACCCAAAACTAGCAGAAGGCAGAAAAAAATAAAGATTAAATCAGGGACAAATGAAATAGAGAATATGAAAACAACAGATCAAGGAAACCATACGATCGCTTTAAAAGATCATCAAAAGTGACAGACTTTTATACTGACTGACCAAGATAAGAAAAGACTCAAATTATTAAAATCAGGAAACAAGGAAAAGACATTACTACCAATCTTGCCGAAATAAAATAGTACTATAAAAGAATATTATGAACAATTGTAGAAAATAGATTTGATAACCTAGATGAAATGGACAAATTCCTAGAAACTCAAACTACCAAACTAACTCAAGTATAAGTAGAATACCTGAATAGACACATAATAAGAGATTAAATCAGTAACCAAAAACCTCCCAGCAAGAAAAGGCCAGGATCAGATGACTTCAATGGTGAATTCTACGAAACATCTAAAGAATAACGTACATCAATCCTCCTGTTTGGTTTTCCAAACAACCAATTCTCCAACACTTCAACACCCAGCTAATGATCTGGCGTTAGCACTAATTATCTGGAGTTAGCACAGACCCAGGTTAAAGGCCCAATCCCACAAGATTGCTCCCAATTCAGACACAGTCACAAAGGGGATCCAGAGGGATTTCTGCACTTCTGCCTGGCTAACTACAAATGTTAGCATTCCCACAATCCTCCTTTTGGTTTGAAGATGCACTAAAATAACTCACAGAACTGAGGCAAGCGGTATGCTTACAATTACAGTTTACTGCAAATGAACAGCCAAATGAAGAGGAACACGGGGCAAGGAGCTGGGAACACAAAGCTTTTGTGCCCTCTCTTGTGTGTCACGTTCCCAGTACCACTGATATGTTCCCCAACTCAGAAGCACTCCAAATCTCATTATCTAAGAGTTTTTATTGAGAATTTATTATGTAGTCATGATTGGTTAAATCAGTGTCCCTTTGTGACTGAACTCAATCTTCTGGCTCCTCCCCTCCCAGAGATCACAGATGAGCTGGAGGCTGAAAGTTTTAACCCTTTTATCACATAGTTGATTCCTCTGGGAATCAGCCCACAAACTAAAGCTATCTAGGGGCCGGTCAAGAGTTACCTCTTAAGCATAAATGCAGGAATGGTCAAAAGGGATTAGTTTTGAATAAGAAAAGACACTTACACCACTCCAGAAATTCCAAACAACTTTGGGAGCTCTATGACAGGAACAAGTGACAAAGACCAAATATATATATTTTTATTATGTCATGCCTTCTCAAACTTTACCAAAAAAATAGATGGGAACATTTCCTTACTAATTCTATAAAGCCAGAATTACCTTTATGTAAAAAGCCAGAGAAAAGCGTCACAAGCAAACAAAACTACAGACCAATATCTTTATGAATATAAATACAAAAACCTCAATAAAATATTAGCTAGCTGAATCCAACAGAATATTTAAAAGACTGAGAAAAGAAAAGAACATTTATCTGAGGAATGTGAGTTCTTTTAAATTATCAGGTCCAGGGAAACATAAAAATGAGACAAAAGTCACATCCTACTTCCTTCTTGAGCGATGTATTTATCTCTTGAAAATGCTTGCTACTAACACACATAGGTATAAATTAACCTAATAATGCCACATCAGACACCAAAACCCACAATAACAATATACAGCCAATCACTAACCAATGTTATTTCTGAAAGCCAATGAGAATTCCTGACAAACAACTTTGATTCAGTTCATTCCCTGTCTCCCTTTTTTTGCCTTTAAAAATTCACTTATAACTGCTACTAATTGCAATTAACAAGGCTACAATCTAATAACAGGTACGATATAGTCCTCTTCTGAAATATAATTTTTTTTCTTCTTCCAGTTCTCCATTTTCACCAACTATTAATCTCTACTTATATTAATTTTAGCTTCTTCCTTTTAGATTGACAGGATTATACCATATAATCAAATGAGATTTATCCAAGAATGCAAGTCTGACTCAACATATGAAAATCAGTCAATATAGTGCAACATATTAATAAAAGGAAAGAAACATGATGATCTCAATGGATGCAGAAAAATGGAATATTATGCATCCATATAGAACAGATTCTCTTGGGTTTTCAAGGTATAGAATCATGTTGTCTCCAAAGAGGGATAACTTGACTTCCTCTTTTCCTATTTGGATACCACTGATCTCCTTCTCTTGTCTGATTGCTCTAGCTAGGACTTCCAATACAGTGTTTAAGAGGAGGAGTGAGAGTGGGCATCCTTGTCTTGTTCTGATTTTCAGGGGAAATGGTTCCAATTACTGTCTGTTTTGTTGTGAGCAAGTTGCAAGAAATCAGATAACCAGCACAATGAAGGTCAAATTAATGAGCCCTTTAATAGCCGGCAGTCTAAAGGGCGTTCACACCTCCAAGACTCTCGACCCCAAATGAAAGTAGTAGGGTGCTTTTATAGGCAAAAGCAGTGGGGAAACTGAGGCACTACAGAGATAAACATGTTTTTGGGTTTGGTACACGGTACACTCAGATAAGAGGGAAGCCATTGGAGCACTGGGTGTGGTACAGGGCTGTGAAGGTTGCTTATGAGCAAAATTTTTTAAATTACTGCATTAGCCATACAGGGGTTGAAAATGGAGGCAAATTACAAAATGGAGTTTTAACTAAAATTATCTATATGAAAATACTTTAAATGCAAACAGGTTTTAAACAAAACACAGCAAACATTCTAAACATTTCATACAACACTGTAAAATGTTTAAACAGCAAATATTTTAAACATTTCATTTAAAAACACAGCAAACATTTTAAATATTTCATATAATGCTGCAAAACACTTTAACAGCAAACACTTCAAATACATCAGTTTAGCAGTATGCTAGTTGTGGGTTTCTCGTAGATGGCTTGTACTATTTTGAGGTATGTTCCATCTATGCCTAGATGTTCGAGGGTTTTTATCAAGAAGGGGTGCTGTATTTTATCAAAAGCTTTTCCCATGTCTAATCCATGTTATAATCATGTGGTTTTTGTTTTTATTACGTTTATGGTCTTGCGAATGTTAACCCAGCCCTGCATCCTGGGGATGTAGACTACTTGATCGTGGTGGATGGCTTTTGAGATGTGTTGTTGGATCTGGAAAAAATGCTTAGCCTCACTAGTCATCAAAGCAATGCAAATTAAAGTCACACTGAGATACCACCTAACTCCAGTCAGGATGGCCATCATCAATAACTTAAAAAACAACAGGAGCTGGACAGGATGCAGCAGAAAGGGAACACTTCTACACTGTTGGTAGGAGTGTAAACTAATACAACCTCTGTGGAAAACAGTTTGGTGATTCCTAAAAATTCTAAAAATCAACTTTCCTTACAACCCCACAAACCTCCTACTGGGGAGATTTGAGTTCCTCTGGAGGAACTCAAACCACTCTATGAAAAAGATACCTGCACATGTATGTTTATTACAGCATTGTTCACAATAGCAAAAACATGGAATCAACCGTGCTGCCCATCGAAAAAGGACTGGATAAAAAAAATATGTTACATATACACGATGGAATATTACGCAGTCATAAAGAAGGACAGAATTATGAACTTCACAGCAACGTGGATGGACTTAGAATCGATAATACTGAGTGACCTATCACAAAAACAACTGAGTACCACATGTTCTCACTTATTAGCGGACCTTGAACAATTATCATAATACTATAAGAAAAGGATTGGCAGTAGTGGGAAACTGTCAGGGGAGGGCGGGGGAGGGATTGCCAGTAGTGGGAATCTGCCAGGGGAGGGAGGGCACACCTCATCAACAAGGGTACATGCATAATGAACATTTGTATACCTAACCCTGAACTGTACCCCACATCTTTAAAGTTAAAAAAAAATAAAATAAAAAAGAAGAACAAATTCATGGCCTTTGCAGCAACATGGATGCAGCGAGAGACCATCATACTAAATGAACTATCACAGAAGCAAAACTGAATACCGCATGTTCTCACTCATACGCAGGCCCTGATCACTGATCACATGAGCAGAAGGGTAGATCAGCAGATACTGGACACTGCTTGGGAAGGGAGGGAGGGAAAAGAAATGGGAACCACGTGGCAACACACTGAGTACCAGGTCCACTATCAGGGACTGCCAGAAGCCCAAACTTCACTTGCATGCAATTTACTTCTGTAGTAAGTTCTCACTGATACCCACAGCTCTAAAATAAAAAATATGTATAATTTTAAAAATTAAAAAAAATTTAGAAAAAAGAAAAACATAGGACAAAATACAACACTCTTTCATAATTAAAAAAAAAACACTCAACAAACTAGGAACATGACAAAGGACATCTATGAAAAACTCACAGATAGAATTATACTCAACAATGAAAGACTGAAAGAGCTCCTCCTAAAATCAGAAACAAGATAATAATGAATAGGTCTAGTCTCATCACTTCTATTCAATATTGTGCTAGAAATCCTAGTCAAAACAATTAGGCAAACAAAAAGAATTAAAAGACATCCAAATTGTAAAGGAAGAAACAAAACTATTGTCATTGGCAGATGACAGAATCTTAATCATAGAAAATCCTTAAGCACCCACAAAAGCGCCTCAAGAGCTAATAAACTTAAACTAGGCAAAGTTGAAGGAAACAGAATCAACAATGCAAAAAACAGTTCTATTTCTAATCACTAGCAATGAACAATCTTCAAAGGAAATGAAGAAAACAATCCCATTTACAGTAGCATCAAAAAAGAGTAAAACACCTAGGAATAAATGTACCTAAGCTGGTGCAAGATTTCTGCACTAAAAACTATAAAACATGTTTAAAAGAAGTAAAGACGTCTTAACTAAACGTACAAGCATCCCAGCCGGGGGCGGATAATCCCTGCACTTTGGGAGGCCAAGGCGAGAGGAATGCCTGAGTCAAAGGGTTTGAGAACAGCCTGGGCAACTTGGCAAGACCTTGCCTCTACAATAAATCAAAAAGATTAGCCAGGCGTGGTGGCACACACCTGTGGTTCCAGCTGAGGTGGAAGGATCGCCAGAACCCAGCAGGTCAAGTATGCGGTGGCCATGAGCATGCCATAGCACAACAGCCTGAGCTACACAGTGAGACTCCGATTCAAAAAAAAAAGAACAAAATGTTTAAAAGAGCGATTTAAATGTACAAGTATCCCATTTTCACAGATTTAAAGACTGAATATTGTTAAGATAGCAATATTCTGTTTCCTTCAACTTTGCCTAGTTTCCTTCAACTTTGCCCAAAGTGATCTACAGAATCAAGCAATCTCCAACTTCCTTTTTTGCAGAAATGTGTAAACTTGTGCTAAAATTCATATGGAATTACAGGGAACACTGAGTAACCAAATAATTTGGAAAAGAAGAACAAAGTTCTTTGTGAGATGGAGGTCTCACATCCATCAATTTCATCACTTTCTACAAACAGTAGAAACAGTAAGCAAACAGAAGTGAAAATTCAAAAGTAAGCCCATACATCAATAGTCAATAGATTTTTGAGAAGGGCGCCATGCTCATTCACTGAGTAAATAATACTCTCTTGAACAACTAAATAGGCACATGCAAAAAATTAAAGTTAAACTCTTACCTTGCACCATTTACAAAAATTAACTAAAAATGAATCAATGACCCAAGTACAAATGCTAAAACAATAAACTCCTGGAAGAAATCATAGGAGCAAATCTTCATGATCTGGATTTAGCAATGCATTCTTAGATATAACACCAAAATAATATAGATAAAATGGACTTTATCAAAATAAAAAAGCTTATAAGCATCAAGGACATCAAGAAAATTAAAAGATAACCCATAAAACAAAATTAGGTATTGGTAAATCACATATATAATAAGGGCTTCATATCCTGAAGCACTCATAACTCAACAACAAAAAAGACAACCCAATTAAATAAAGAGGAAAAAGATCTAAATAGACATTTCTCCAAGGAAATTATACAAATGGCCAATAAGCACATGAAAAGATGCTCAATATCACTAGTTATTAGGGAAATGCAAATTTAAAATACAATGTGATACCATTTCATGCCTCTCTAGGATGGATATAATAAAACAAAACAATACATGGAAAATAAGCATTAGTGAGATTGTAGAAAACTGGAAACTTCACATACTGATGGTGGGAATGTAAAATAGCATAGCCCATATAGAAAACAATTTGGCAGTTCCTCAGAAAGTTAACACAGAATTACTACATGACTCACCAATTCCACTCCTAAGTATACACCCAAGAGAGTAGAAAACATACAACCATACAAAAACATGTACACAAATGTACATTATAGCATTATTCATAGGGCCCCAAAGAGGAAACAACCTCAAAGTCCATTAACTGATGAACAGATAAACAAAATGTGGTACATCCATACAATGGAATATTATTTGACCTTACAGAGGAATAAGGTACATGTTGCAACATGCAGAAACCCTGAAAACATTGTGCTAAATAGAAAAAAAAATACACAAAAAGGACACATACTATATGATTCTGTTTACATGAATTGTCCTCAACCCACAAATCCATAGACACAAAATGCAGATTGGCAGTTTTGAGCGACAGGGAAGAGGGGGCCATTGGGAGTGAATGCTTAAAAGTACAGGGTTTGTATTTGTGTGGGTGATGAAAACGTTCTGGCATTCGATAGTGGCGACGGTTGCACATTGTGAATGCAGTAAAAGCCACTGAATCGTACACCTCAAAAGAGTAAAAGTGGTGACATTTATGTTGTTTGAATTGTACCTCAATTTAAAAAGAAAAGAAAAACCCTACGAGATGAATAAGTGTTATTTTTACATTATTGATGAGGCAAAGTGGTAAAGTCACTTGCCATAAATCAAATTAGAACCAAACACCTCTAAAACCTTTCCATCTATCCAACCACTAAGCTACAACCAAAAACAAAAAAACAAAAACAAACAAAAAAATTCAACCCTAAGTCCCTAATGGATTTTTGTCTGTGTCTGTGTTTGGAGGGGCGCTCTTTCGACTCCACGCGGCCTCCCGAGGCTTGAAAGCGCAGCTGCCAGAGGAGGGGGACTCGGTCAAGGGAAAGGGCAGAGGTCCCCGGACACTCACCGCTCAGAGCTCGCAAGCACCACCGCCTCCGCCGCCGAGGGGCGCGCGTGGACCCCGGCGCGGAGCCTCCCCCCAACGCCCTCCCCAACGCCCGCCAGAGGCGCAGACCCGGACCGGGAGTCGGCGGCGCGCGGCGGGGCGTGGAAGGGGCGTGGGGGGCGGTGGAGCCCGGCAGCATCTCCGTCCCCCAGCCCACCCTTCCAGGCTTCCCAGATATCTCACTCCTTTCTCCTCCCGGCCTGTTATTATTTCAGACCTTGGTCTCTCCCCACTACTTTACGAAGTCTTTATCTAACCCCTACAGGTCAAAATTATCTTTTCTTTGAATTACCAAAAGCATTTACTTTTCCTATCACTGATTTGGTACTGCCTTAAGCCTTACATCCTTACCTTCCTGTCTTATTTCAAGTAAGGTCTTTGAAGAAAAGACCCAGCATTTTGTTTTTTTGCGTGTGTGACAAAAGCCATTGCACCGTGTCCTGGGAACTTCCACCCTTTTAAAGGTTCGTTTGGGTTAGTTAGCCTGAGAGAAAATTATGCACTTAAAAGCAATCAACGGCCAGGGATCTGGATGTGGGGGTGGGAGGAAGATCGGGATAAGAGACTCCAGATGGGGACAGAATTAAAATGAAGGGGGGAAAAAAAAAAGTAATAGCCCTCAGTCTTCTTTCATCTATCTCCTAGCAGCAAGCAGTAATTTGGAATGACAGAGCCCTGTCATCGTCTGCCATATCTCCTGTCTCTTCTTTCCCAGGCAGGGCGATTGAGACTGCAGCAAACTCCCGATTTGGTGGAGACGAAGTGGGGCAAGGGGGAGAGGGACAGGTAGCCTGCCAAAGTCCTCCTCTATTAACACGTCTTACCAAAGAATGTGGCTACAGGAATTGCAGCCATTGAGAAAGTGGATCCAACAATTTTAACCCCCTGCCTGCCGCCTCGAGGCCAGTCTCGGGGAATCCGTCGCTAGAGGGAACCCATCCCGCCCACCCTTAGGGGCTGGTGGGGGGCGGGGGGCGAAGAGGGAGAAGACAGGCTTGCGGGGCGGGGCGGCGTTGCTCCGCCCCCGGAGGCTGGACGCGGACCAGTGGGCGGTGGCCAGTAGGCGGCGCCGCCGCGCAGCCGGGCGCGCTCATATAGGGCGCAGCCGGAGGAACGTGGGTTGCTGTGCCTGGGCTGAGCTTAGGAGGCAGGCGGCGAGATGAGCCGGGCGCCAGCGTTTCTGAGCGCGGCCGACGTCCAGGACCACCTCCGCAGCTCCAGCCTCCTCATCCCGCCTCTGGAGACGGCCCTGGCCAACTTCTCCAGCGGTCCCGACGGAGGGGTCATGCAGCCCGTGCGCACCGTGGTGCCGGTGGCCAAGCACAGGGGGTGAGTGAGGGAGGCCGAGGCCGAGGCCAGGGGCAGGAGAAAGTGGAAAGGAGGACTGGGAGGGGGATCAGAAGAGGAAGTGGTGGGAGAAGGGAAGGGGACTCGCTGAATCATTGCTGACAGCTGCACTAAGTGGGCGCTTTACAGGTGTTAGCTTGTTTAATTGAACCCACTCTGCGCAGAGATAGATGCTGACGCTATGGTACTGGTGAAAAACTGACTCAGAGAGGTTAAGTGACTTTCCCAAGCTTACACAGCTAATAAGTGACGGAGCTGGGGGTGGTTTTCTGATCCAGAGCCAGACTCTTGCACATACTCTGCATACCAAGGGGAGGACAGAGGAGAGGGTCAGCGGGGCAGTGACAGAAGAAAGAGGAAGGAAGGTACGTGGGGACTTCATCGGAGTATTGATGAGAAGACGTTGTAGCTGCTCCCTCTTTCTTTGTAGCTTCCTGGGGGTCATGCCCGCCTATAGTGCCGCAGAAGATGCCCTGACCACCAAGTTGGTCACCTTCTACGAGGACCACAGCACCGCCTCCACCACCCCCTCCCACCAGGCTACTGTGCTACTCTTTGAACCGAGCAATGGCACCCTGCTGGCGGTGAGCAACTCCATATCCTAGGGTGGAGTGGGGCCCTTGGACCCGGAGCAAGACTCAAGCTAGTTGCGCATGAGCAGGGGTGTCTTGATTGTGACCACATGTGCCCCTTATAATTGACTGACTAGATATCAGTAACAGTGAAGGCTGTCTGTGACTATGTATCTGTTTCTAGGACTGCCTGAGATGCCTAATGCAGCACTGGCGCCCACTGCTGCTTCAGGCATATGACAGTGTAGAAATAATCATCTCATCATTCTTGCATATGTCTATTCTTGCATACTCAGTTACCCCCAACCTGCAGCTTAAACTAACCCAGTAGCTAAGGAAACATTTATTTACTGAATGCTTGTCAACATGGAAGAGAAAGGGTGTTCTGTAATCCCTGGGAGTATTTTCTGAGGCTGCGGGGTACACAATGACCTGTTTGAACATCTAATCTTAATCACTTACATTTACTGAGCACTTTTTATGTGTCAGGCACTAGTCTAAACACTTCATGTGTATTAACCCTCTTAATACTTAAAACCACTCTGAAGTAGGTAGTATTATTACTCCCACTTTAAGGATGAAGAAACTGAGTCATAGAGCAACTATGCCCAACTTACCCAGGTTTCTGTAGCTAATAAGTAGTATGTCTGGACTTCAAAGCTGCTTGAGGTCCATGGTCTGTATTATGCTCCAAGACCGTGCTCCACCTTTTTAACTGCCACTTATTGGGTGCTTATTAGGTGCCAAACAAGAGATACTTATCACATTCAGATTTGACAATTTCCTCTGTGGTAGTTACCACCTCCCCCGAATTTTTGTTGAGGTCCCTGAGACTCAGGTTAGTGGAGCCACTTTGCTTGAGGTCACACAGCTGGTTAGTGAAAGGCCCAGACCATTCCTAGGTCTGTCTGTGAATGCTTGTGGTCTGTGTGCTTCAAGCTGGCTCTAAAAATCATCCTTCCCCTGAATTACTGGCTCTGCAAGGAACCTGGCTGTTCATTACTTCTCTGAGATGAGTATCTAGCTCTTCCCATCTTCTAATCATCCAAAGGAGATGGCATTCATACTACTTCCTAACAGTGGTTCCCCGGGAAAATAGGACCTGGCCCTCTGAAACTAGGTGACAGCTGAGTCTGCTCAGCAGCTAGGTGATTTAAGTTCCTGTGAAATGAGAATTCTGTTGCCTACCTTTTGAGAGACAACTGAAATGAATAAGTTATAAATAAGGAACACTGCAAAGGGTGGTTGTAATCAGCCAGGCATAAAATTTTTAACCCTCAGTGTGCATCAGAATCACCTGGGAGCTTTTGAAAACAAGGGTGTTTGGCTCCCACACCCAGAGATTCAGATTAAGCTAATTTATGGGTGATTGATATCTGGACATCTGTACCTTCACAAAGCTTCTCACATGTGCAGAAGGAAGTAAGAATCACTGAGGGAGAATTGCATGGCCCTTGTCCAGATGTTAAATGACAATCTTATCCCTTAAGTCCCCTCTTAATATAATGTTTGGAGAATTTCAGGACAAGAAAAGAAAATGGGCAATTCCTGAGGGCTCGCCTTGTGCTAGATGTCTCCAGATATGTATGCCATTGCATTTAATCTTCAATAAATAACCCTCTGAATGGTTGGCATTATCTTTATTTTTACAGATGAGGAAGCCAGCATTTAGAGATTAAAATGAGTATTCGAAGTTGCATGTCTCTTAAGTGGAGGAATTGGATCCAGGTCTGACACCAAACCCATGATCGCTATGTGAGGCTGTAAAACTTCTGAGGGCGGCTCTTTTAGAGCTGTTCTTCCCAGTTTAAGTGGTGAATGGGATAGCTTCTGCTCACTGTCTCTCCTTCCTTCCAAGGTCATGGACGGTAATGTCATAACTGCAAAGAGAACAGCTGCAGTATCTGCCATTGCCACCAAGGTAAGATTAATGGTTGCCTATACTATTGAGGTGAGCTGGTGGTGGGGTTGGGTCTCTATCTTGAAAAGACTAAGGGAGAAGCTTATTTGGGGAGCTTGCATTGGACAGAACTGGAACTCCGTATACCAGATACTATCAGGTGAGCACAATAACTTACAAAATTATTAGCTACCATTGAATGTGTCTGACCAGGTGCCTAATTCTCGATCTTTGAATCAGCCTTGCAAAGTAGATATGATTATCTCCATTTGCCAGGTATAGCATTCATGGCTCAGTGAGATTAAGTGAGTTGCCCAGGATAACACAGCTAAGAAATGATAGAGCAAACATTTTAAACTTGGCCACTCCCACTTCTGGGACTGGCTTCTTGTCCCTGTACCATATTGCTCCTGATAAGACAGTATAGTTGCCCCCCATGGGCCAGAGCTAGTATTGCATGACAGGCAGAGGTGAACTGAGCAGATCCAAGATGTATTAATTTGACTAGCATTGACTGAGCTCCTATCATGTGTCAGGCACTGTCCTAAATGTTGGCAATATAGCAATGAATAAAACAGTGGCATACACAGGGAAGGTGGACAATAAAATAAGAAGTGAAACAAAGTGTGATTTGCTTTAAAAAAAAAAAACCAACAAACTCCTTTGAGTGTAATAAGGTGCTAAATAACAATGAGTAGTTAATAAGCAGTAATATTAATACATATGTAATTAGTTATTACATGTATTTAAAGTTTGCTTAAAAAATAAAGTCAATAAAAAAAATAGTATGTCAGAGATGAAACTATGAGAGGGTGTGGCATTTTGAATTATCCAGGAAAGACATCACTGAGATGACATTTGAGTAAAGATTGAAAGCAAAGCCGGGCTCGGTGGCTCAGCCTGTAATCCCAGTGCTTCAGGAGGCCGAGGTGAGTGCCTGAGCCTGTGAGTTCAAGACCCGCCTGGGCAACTTGGCGAGACCTCAACTCTACAATAAATCAAAAATTAGCCGGGCGTGGTAGCGCTCGCCTGTAGTTCCAGCTACTTGGAAGGCTGAGGCAGAAGGATCGCTGGAGCCCAGCAGGTCGAGGCTGCGGTGGCCGGGAGTGGCCACTGCACTCCAGTCTGGGTGACAGCTCAAAAAAAAAAAAAATTAGTGAGTGAGTGAATCATGCAAAAATGTGGAGGAGCACTCCAGGCAGGAGGAACACCAAGTGATGGAGTGATGATGTCCCTAAGCAGTGTATCCTACAAGAAAAAAAGTATTTTTAGAGGTTAAGAGTTAAGAGGAGGAGACTTAGAAAACAGGGTGTTTGTGGGAACAGCTGGAGTCTGGAATCTTTTCAGGTCAAATGGAGAACAAGGTCTTGGGACATTGATTTTCCAAAGCATAAGAGAAATATGAAAACCCAGGGAAAGTTTGGTACAACAGAGGTCAGGTGCTCAGATTGTACATTAAGGTTTTCTAGATACATGATAGGGAGGAAGGAATGTAAGGATTAATCTGGTAATTGTATATCAGGGGAGTAGACTATGATACCCACCTTGATGAACTGGTTTTTAATTATATCCAGACCCAACTCAGATCAAAATAATCAAAAGACTCCTTGCTATGTTTGCTGGTTGTTTAGGAATAGAATGAGTCTTGTGTTACTGCCTGTCATTTGTAAAGGACTTTGGTCTTTTTCAAAATGATTTCCAACCTGTTGTCAAGATTTTGCGTTTCTGTGAGGAAGGCAAAGCAAGTATTACTGGCCTCATTTTTGCAGAAGGAAATGGAAACTAGTGTTTCTTGAAGTCATACAACCAGGTACCTATGGGTTCTTTTGGGGCTGCATGGTCTATTGGCTATTTCAATAAGAATCAAAAGGCCTATTTTACTTTTTATCTTGTTGAAGTATAATTTTTTTTTTTTTTTTTTTTTTTGGTCCACCACATCTCTTCCACTTAGGACTTTGGGGGAGGGGGGAAGGATGAAAAGTATAGAAAGGACTGGGAGCAGTGGTTCCAGCCTATAATCCCAGCACTTTGGGAGGCCAAAGTAAGAGGATTGCCTGAGCCCGCGGGTTCGAGACCAGCCTGGGCAACATGATGAGACCTCGTCTCTACAATAAATCAAAAAATTAGCTGGGCGTGGTAGCACACGCTAGTAATTCTGGCTTCTTAGAAGGCTGAGGCGGAAGGATCGCCTGAGCCCAGCAGGTCGAGGCTGCGGGGGCTGGGAGCGTGCCACTGTACTCTAGACTGGGCAACTGTTAGACTTCAACTCAAAAAAAAAAAAAATAGTTTAGAAAGTGCTAGGATCTGGTGGACGCAATAACTTCTTTAAGTTTTACATAACCTTAGTTGAGGGCTCTGACATGTTTTCTCAAGGAGACAATATGTAATAGGATTTATCCCTGATATACATTTACTCAACAAATATTTGAGTATCCACTAGGTCTCAGACTCTGTGTTCAGCATGGGGCAAAGAACAGTGAGCAAACCCAGATATAGTGCCTGCCATCATGGAGTGCAGGGTCTTGGGGGGGGAGACAAGATAGTAATCCAAGGATCATACCGATAAATGTGAAACTACAACCCTGACAAGTGCTATGAGCATGTAAAATGGGGGATCTTGATCTAGTCTGTGGAATTTGGGAAAGCTTTGCCTCTGTAAAGGGATATTTGAGCTGTGATTTGAAGAACAGTAGGAGTTGTTTGTGAGGAGAATAAGGAAGGAATAGTCTAGGCAGGGGAAATAACCTGTGCAAAGATCCTGTGATGAAAGAAGCACATGTGCTCGGGAAACTGCAAGGAGGGCAAGTGTGGTGGGAGGACAAGAATTACAGGGGAACATGGCATGAGAGGGGGCTGAACAGGTGGGAGGGCCAGACCATGCAAGGCCTTGACAAATGCAAATGAAACAGACTTTCAAACTCTTGTTTAAATAAGAAACCCTAGCAGATTCATATACATGTTCTTAATTACCTGCAAGCTTATAGGAAAAGACTAAAGTGCCACTAATCCTATTACGACTTAATAAATCTTATAAATACTTATACCATTTAAGAAAAGAGGTGTTAATTTCAACGTTCTTACCAGGGCAACAAATTATCAAGTAAGGCAACCAATCAGCACAGTAGATTTGGCTTAGGAGATTGAAGGTTGGAAAGACTCTGTGACAATTTCTAAAGCTCAAATACACTTCCAAGAATATATTCCTATTACCTGAGAACAGAAAAAAAATGGTAACAGTTGAAAAAAAAAAAATCACCTAATTCTCTTTATTGGACAGGAGCATAAGATTGCTAGTCTTATGGATATTGTCATTTAGAAAATATTTCAAATCAGAGTCTTTGAACTATATGGCACAGAATGTAGCTGCAGGAGATATGATTAACTTGTAATATTTCAGAGATGCCTTTCTGCTAGTAATTAATAAAGAAGAATTTTTATATAAGACTTGTCATTTTTACACTCTAGAACTTCAATAAGTAGCACTGTGAAAAAGAACATGTCTAAGAAACTCAAATTTTACTAAATGAGATAAAGAAAAGGCAGAAGAAAGGGTCTTATTTAAGACATATGGTCTGGGAGAAAGTGATATCTTTTCTCTATGCCAATAGTTCTCAACTGAGCGTGATTTTGTCACCTGCCCCAGAGACATTTAGCAATGTCTAGAGACATTTTTGGTTGCCACAACTTGGGGATGGGGGGAGGCGTTACTACCTTCAAATGGCCAGAGATCATGGATGCTGTTAAATATCTTGTAATGCATAGGAGGACATCCCCTTTCCCCAACAAAGAATTATCTAGCCCAAATGCCAGTAGTACCAAGGTTGATAAACCCAGCTCTACTTCTTGTAGGTCATAGTAGGTATGTACCAATTCTGTGCAAACAAAACTGCCTCTGCTTTTGTGAGGCTTCAAGACCAGGATAGGAAAATAAATCTATAAATAAATAAGTGCTATGGCATGGTACATTCTATCAAGAGGATCAGAGAGGCTTTATTGGAGAGGTGACATAATAAGAGTTGATCACAGAATTCTGCTCTTAAACACAGACATACATACACCCTCGGGAGCCACAGATACCAGCTCTACATTCATCTTTAAAGGAAGACAGGCTGTGAAAGGATGAACGAACAGTAGGCCCAGCAAATATAGCTGAGAATCCTGAGAAGCAAAGGCTCATGGATTCCAGGTAGCTTTTAGAAGCAGCTCAGGGCTCTGAGAAGTGAATGTGGCTTGACACATACCTGAGATGGGGTGGAACAGAAGAAAGAAGAGGGGCTTTGGAATATGGAAGATGTGGTTTTTGGAGCCCCACTGTGCCCTTTAATTGTTGAAGGAACCTGAGCAAGTGACTTAATGTCTCTGAACCTGTCACCTCATCTGTAAGAGGAAAATAACAAGAGGAGTCATAGGCTGTTGTTTAGAATTAACATGAGATCATGAGGTTAAAGCATTAGTTTCAATGAAGGCTACTTCCTTCCCTCCCCACTCTACAAAATAAGGAAACTGAACCACAAAATGAAATCTTGATGGTAACAGAGAACTGAAGATAAGGCAGAAGTCACTTGACGTTCAAACTGTACTTGTTTTTAACCTGGCTGCTAGTGTCTCCCTCAACCTTTTCTACCTCATTTCTCTCTCTCAGTTTTTGAGACCTCCCCACAGTGAAGTGCTGTGCATCCTTGGGGCTGGGGTCCAGGCCTACAGCCATTATGAAGTCTTCACAGAGCAGTTCTCCTTTAAGGAGGTAAGTCCAGGGATGGGGTTAGGAGAGAAGGGAGAGGCTGGTGACCTCTATGTACACTCCTTCACTGCCACACAGGCTATTCTGAATTAGACAAAGTCTGATCTAGACCATCCTTTTACATTAATGACTCCCCCAGAAGCCCTGATGGAGGTAAAGAGTCAGGGGAAGATCCAATCACCTCTTTGAGTTTCTCAGTTTACGGGGTGCATGCCTGAGGGTACAGCAAGCCCACTCAGCTAAAGAATTCAGTTATATCCATTATATGCATTCATTTATCATCCTAGCCCTTCTCTGTGACTTTCTTAGGAAAATCTGGGTATTTTTAAGTATTCAAGGTTATGGATCAAGGACCTGGGGATGAGGCCTAGAGACCAGAAGGCCACAGCAGCCTCCTTTTGCTGTCTACACACTGGTCTACCTTTCCCTTATTGTTGCTCACACTTTCACACTTCCCACTGCAAGGGTCTGATGTTTTTATTTTATTTTATGTCTGTGTATGAGAGGAGTAGAATAGATTTAAGGTATGATTTTTATGATAAAAATAATACCTCTGCTTTGGGAAATATAGACTATTAGGGATAAAACAAGAACAGTGTCCTTTTATCTGTTTTCAAAGATAAGCGGTTAATATATTCCAGCTTTTCCTCATCAACTTTTTATAACGTGTTTTTTTGTTTGTTTTGTTTTTTTGAGTTGGAGTCTCACGTTTTCGCTGAGGCTGGAGTGTGGTGGCATGCTCACAGCTACTACAGCCTAGACCTGCTAGGCTTAGGCAATCCTTCCACCTTGGCCTTCCAAGTAGTTGAAACCACAGGCATGTGCTACCACGCCTGGCTAATTTTTTTATTTATTGCAGAGACGAGGTCTCACCAAGTTACCCAGACTGGTCTCGAACCTTTGGACTCAGGCAATCCTTTTGCCTTAGCCTCCCAAAGTGCTGGGATTACAGGCATGAACCATTGCGCCCGGCTATAACATAGTTTTAATCATGTTAGATATGCAGAGTTGCATATCCTGTCTTCTCGTTGAATATTCTAACATCATCACTTTTCCAGAGTCTCTAATTTTTGCATATTTGTATAACTTCCTATCAAGAAGGGTGAGATTGGACCAGTTGCCTGTAATCTCAGCACTTTGTGAGGCTGAGGCAGGAGGATCACCTAAGGTCAGGAGTTTGAGACCAGCCTGGGCAATGTAGCGAGACCCCACCTTTACAAAAAATAAAAGAGATATATTAGTTGGGTGTGGTAGTGTGCACCTGTAGTCCTAGCTATTTAGGAGACTGAGGCAGGAATTTGAGGCTGCAGTGAGCTATGATTGTGCCACTGCACCCTAGCCTGGGTGACAGAGTGAGACACTGACTCTTAGAAAAAGAAAAAAAAAGGGGGTGACATGGTTAACCATTCTATGACTTGGTAAAATACCTTGTTTTTCATGTTGGTTGATGAACTTTCTTAGACATAAAGCTTATTTTTATATTTGTTGTATTTCTCTATGAGAGATTCTGTAGGCCTTATTTTCAGTTGAAGGCTAACAACCCAGACCCAAACACTGAAACCTGTTAAGCCAGTAAGTCCTCAGCTCTTGGTGAGGCCCGTGCTACCCCTCTTTCACCCTGCCCACACCTTCCAGGATTCTAGTTGCACCTGCTACTCTTAGACTTTTTGTTAGCTGCACTATTTACCTTCAATCCCTTCTGGTCTTTAATCCCCTACATACTCTTCAGAGACTAAGTTATTCCATGCGAAGTACTGCTAAAAATGATTCTTTTTATGAACCTCACACCCACTACAGCTCCTTTACAGGATCTCAAACATAAAGTGTGAGTTTGACATTGACTTTACCTGAGATATCATTCCCACTTTACAGACATGAAAACTAAGGCTGAATGAGGTGGAATAATTTCACTAAGTGACAGAGTAAGGATTGTATGCAGTCCTGCCTGGTGCCAGAACTTGCTCTGCTAATCATTATGCTATTAAGCTATTGAGGCTGTGTGTCCCAGCCTAGAACTGAAAAGCTTCCACCCTTCTTTAAAGGGAGAAGTTGTAGAGAAAGCTCTTTTTTAAATACTTGGCCAGGTGTCTGTCCAGATGAATGCTGTACCCCTGACCAAATGTCCATTCCCCATAGGGAATTATTTAGATAACCACAGCCCTTATTCCAGAGGGGTTTAGCTTTCCCTTGGCATCCTTGGGCTTGTTGTAATGTAAGTGGCCAAAAAATGACACCAGTGTTCCTCTTATTACCCCCCTCCCAACGAAGGTGAGGATATGGAACCGCACCAGGGAAAATGCAGAGAAGTTTGCGGACACAGTGCAAGGAGAGGTGCGGGTCTGTTTGTCGGTCCAGGAGGCTGTGACAGGTGCAGATGTGATCATTACAGTCACCTTGGCAACAGAGCCCATTTTGTTTGGTGAATGGGTGAAGCCAGGGGCTCATATCAATGGTAAGTATAGTGGCTCCAGGAGATGCGGGTAGGTGGTAGCCAGACTCTTCTCTAGACTAGACCAAGGGGCTGCATCTGCAGAGCCAGTTTACTCTCTATACAGAATGCCCAAGATGACACACTTTTTAAGGCTCTTGGAGACATGTGAGCCTGAAAAAACAACATTAGCCCCAAACTATGAGAAGGAATTTGCAAAATTTGAAACTAATACATATTTAATTGGTGTTCTATAAAATGTAACATTATGGCAAATAGTCAATCCCAGCTCAATTCTTAAATGTGATGAAATTTAAATCACAAAGGCCAAATGAATCCTTTGTTCTTAACAACACTCAAGATTATAAAACTTGATAGGATGAGAGAGCTAGGGCCCTCTAAACAAGGGTGCCTGGGACCTCTGAAGATCTTCAAATGGCTCTTTATAGTAAGCTCTGATCTATATCTAATACTTAGTATTGCAGGTGCTGCCCCAAAGTCTTTATATGTATTATGTCATCTAATCTGCACAGCCACCTTATAAGACAGGCGCTAGTGTTATCATGACCCCCATTTTACAGGTCCATAAACCAAAGTATGGAGAGATTAAGTAACTTTCTCAAAGTCAGAGGTTCTTAGTGGCACTACTGGGATTTGAACTGAGACCATCTGTCCTCAGAATTTAAGCTGTTAAATAAAACTCGATGTTATCCTCCAACAAGAAGACTGGATTCTGGTGAGCAGAGCAGGCACATTCTAGAAGATTTAACGATAGTATCAGTGCCCCATGTTTTAGTGACGAGCGCATGGCATGAACTCAGGAGCCAAGAGCTCTGAACACATGGGCAGATGAGCAGGCAAGAGGCAAGTAAGATGATTATGCCTTCAATCATAGTGTTTGTTGACTCTCTACCGCGTGCTGGGTACTGTTCTAGATGCTGAAGATGCTGTAATAACTCATGTACTCAGAGTCACTGCTTTCCTGGTGGTTACATTCTAGTGAGGGGGTATGGACCACAAGCAAACTCATAGATGAATGAGATCTAGCTAAAGGTGAGAGGAAAAAGGACACTGCAATTTCATCTCTTATGCTCAGGGTTCTCTTCTGGGTTCCCATGGTTACGGCAGAATTCAGCTCCTTACAACCCAGTTCCCTTGGGGCCCCAGAGTCAACCCACATTCCTTGTCATGAGGACCCTTCATCCTCAAAGTCAGAAGTGGAGACTCTCCCCAACAATGGATCCCTCTCATGCTTTGAATCTCTCTCCAGGAAGGGCTGACTTGATTTTTGAGTCAAGACATCTTTTACATTTTCCTGGCCTAGAGGCAAAACTGGTTTATGTGTTTACAGAGGCATCAAAAACATTTAAGAAAAATGTGTTACAAGCACAGACAACAGGGAAACACCAACAACAGATTTTACTTAGTTTACAGCTCAGTGGAACGGCATGCTCAATTCCAGCCTCCCCCACGCTTCCCTCCCCAGCCCCATACCCCACATGCCAGCCAGTCTTGCGACCCTCACTCATTGAGCCAGGGCCCCATCTGAGTCAGGCTTCTTCTTTTACCGGCTGGCCCACTTTTCTCTGAGTGACCTCACATGACCCTTTGAGAACTCGCCCTGCTCCTGAGCAGCAGCTGTCTGGGAAGAATAGTGCAGTGAGGGGGTGGCCTGAGAAACTGGGGTTTTTCTTCCCCACCGGTTTATGATTTATTTACAAGCCTCATTAGCTAGTGTTTTTGTTCGATAGAGCTCCCCACACAAACAGCGTCAAGATGGACATTTTTATACCACTCTCTTTGGAAATTAGAGCAAGGGAGAACAGCAGGAGAGGAAACAAGTAGAGAAAACTGGACGGCAGTGCAAGAAGGCACATAAATGCTGCCTTATATTTGTATAAGATTTTACAGAAGTTTCAAAGACTAGCCGGCCACGGGCTGGATCCAGCCAACAGATGTGTTTTGTTTGGACCACAGAGTAACCTGAAAGTCAAGGAGTAATACATGCAAATAGATTTCCTGCTTTTTTTTCCTTAATAAAAGGAGGTTGGGGAGTATCTAGTAACAGTGGACCTGCATTCACACATGGCAGCAATTAACTGGAGCTGAACGATAACTGTCCCCTTCAGAAGAGCCTGCTTGCTTCAGTGTACCTTTGTCTCCACTGATTTTTGTTTTTTGTTTTGTTTTGAGTCGGAGTTTCCACTCTGTTGCCCAGGCTGGAGTGCAGTGGCACGCTCACAGCCACCAACAGCCTCGACCTACTGGGCTCAGGCGATCTTTCCGCTTTAGCCTTCCAAGTATCTGGAACTATAGGTGTGCGCTACCACACTCAGCTTATTTTTTTGATTTATTGTAGAGATGAGGACTCACCAAGTTGCCCAGGCTGGTATCGAACCCCTGAGCTCAAGCATTCCTCTTGCCTCAGCCTCCCTAAGTGCTGGGATTACAGGCTTGAGCCACCACCCCCGGCCTCCACAGTTTCTAATCCAGTCCCTCTGACCTGCTTTGCTTCTTTCTGGTGACCTGCCTGGTCCTGCAGGCATTTGGTTGCAACCACTGCATTATCCTGTGTCCCAGGGCCAGGATACCTTGGATTTATCATTCTGGTCCTGGGCTCTGCAGAGGGTGTGAAAGCTCAGAGCCAGGATGGAGCCAGTTTTTTGGTTTTTGGTTTTTTGGGGGGAGGGGACTCTCTACGACCCTGACACTTGGCTCTTTTGTCATGAATTAAGACAGAAGTGGCTAGGGTTGAGGAATGGGACAGACAGACAGAAGGTAAGGAGTGTAGGGTGTAATAAGCTCCAAGTGGAATTTCTGTTTCAGAGTTTTTGTGAGGAAGTTTTTTGTTCTTCATAAGCAGAGGAGGCATGAAAGCTATAGTGCTCTCTCAGATGTTCATTCACTTACCAGCTATGTAACCTAGGCAAGCACCATCACTTCTCTGAGCCTCAATTTGTGCATCTGTTAAATGGGAATCAGACATTGAAGTGTACTTGTGAGGACCATAAATAGTATGTGGAAAACATCCTGAAGAGAGTAGACATCCAATAAATGAATGCTAAGTCACCTCAAAATCTTTTAGGAATGAGGTGGAATATGAAATGGGAAAAAAATGTTAAGCACTAATGACCTGGGGAATGAGGAGATGTCCTGAATCTGAAGATCCACCCATGGCCCACGTGTCCTTTGTTCACCTCTCTTCTATGCCCTTTGGGTGTCCCTTGGGACTATTTCTGGGCTTAGGGTCTGTTTTGCTGTATCTTAGCCGTTGGAGCCAGCAGACCTGACTGGAGAGAACTGGATGACGAGCTCATGAAGCAAGCTGTGCTGTACGTGGATTCCCAGGAGGCTGCCCTGAAGGAGTCTGGAGATGTCCTGTTGTCAGGGGTGAGCTTCCTCTCACTGTGTCGGGGTAGCCACCTGGCAGGCCTCACCTGGACTCCAGGGTTTCATTAACTTTCCTTCCAGTTTGGCCTGCTGGGGCCTTCAGTCACCCCACCTCCTTATGGGGAAGGCTATCCTAAACATCTTGCAGTCCTTTTTAATCCCATTCCAGAATAATGTGGGCATTATCATGGTGACATGTGTTTTCCTGTCCCCTTTGCCTGGAGGGCGAAGCTTGATGGATTTTTCCATTGTAAGGCAGTGTAAGGCAGTAGGATTGGAAAATGGGAACCTGTTGCAGCCCGGAAACCTTCCCACTGCGGCCAGTACAATAGGACCATGGTTGGCCACATTCTGGCCTCCTTTTTCTGTTATAATCAGAGCATCGATGCAAGGAGGGAGCTGCCAAAATGCATGTTCAGATAACAGCATGCCTAGTTCCTTACTGACACAGTGACCTGGCCAGACAGCATCCTGAGTACAAACTTGGATCTCTGCATCCAATGTATCACAAAGGCAAATGCTACCCCAAAAAGATTTCGGGGGGCAGCATCCTCTCTGAAATCATCCAGTTTACAAATAGTCTTTTTATCAAGTTTTATCTCTTATCCGGCTCAGGGCCACCCTGTGCTGACTTCAGAAGCCAACCCTGCATAGACTTTAGCTCCATGTCTGGGCCAATGTGTGTGTTTCACAGGCAGAGATCTTTGCTGAGCTGGGAGAAGTGATTAAGGGAGTGAAGCCAGCCCACTGTGAGAAGACCACGGTGTTCAAGTCTTTGGGTAAGATCCATTGCTCCCTGGACACAAATCCAATCAGAGCATAGGTCAGGTCTACCCATTGGTAGAAAGAGGAATGAGTCACCAGGCTCTGTAGCTGAGTCATTGTGAAACCTATCAGTCAGGTCAATTATTTACATGTGTTGGTGTCACGGTTCAGCCCATGGACTCTGGAATTGGGCAGCATTGGGTTGGAGTTCCTTTCCTGCCATTCACCAGGCACTTGATCTGACCTTTCTGAGTTTTCTCATCACCTGATGTCTTGAGTTGTGAGGATGAAGTAAGATGTGCATGTAAAACAAATCATTAGAAATAGATCTCAATGAAACTCAGGAGAAGATATCCTTCAGAGGAGGGGGGAAGGCAGGGGACGAAGATGTTAGAGGCCATAGACTTGAAGGGAAATGGCAGAGTTGACCCACCATGAAAGAGATTTAGACAGGAAGTACAGCCTGAGACCTCTTTGTGCCCTCCTTTCCTGTCCTCCCACTTGCTAATGGAGGAGTGCTTCCATGGGGAGCCCCATACCACCTGAGTTGTATGGAGTCCTTTGTAGAAGGTAGAAGCCCAACAAAGGATGGGTTGTCAGTGGCCAGTCTGACCCTTGGCCCAGCTCTCTCACTCTACCAGATTTAAGGAAGCAGAAGTATATGGAAACAGAGTGAATAGTCAGCTGATAGACCTAAAATATTGAAATACTCCCAAACTAGTTGCTACCCTGAACCCTTCAAGAGTGTCCTCTGTCCCTCTCCCAAGAGGGACAAGCAAAGGGTTAATGCCTAGCAGAGCATTAAGAGTGCTCTGGCCATCCAGTGCCCATGCCATTGGTTACTATCCAAACCTTGCTGTTCATTAAATATTTTAAAAATCTCACATGCCACTGGGCATAGTGGCTCATGCCTATAATCCCAGCACTTTGGGAGGCCAAGGTAGGAGAATTATGTGAACCCAGGAGTTTGTGACCAGTCTAGGCAACATAGTGAGACCTCATCTTCCCAGAAAATAAAAAAATTAGCTGAGTGTGGTGGCACATGCCTATAGTCCCAGCTACTTGGCTGGCTGAGGTAGAAGGATCATCAGAGCCCAGGAAGTCAAGGCTGTGGTGAGCTGTGGTCGTGCCACTGCACTCCAGCCTGGGTGACAGGGTGAGACTCAGACTCAAAAAAAAAAAAAAATGCACTGAAAGACAGGCAAAGGCAATATAAACTTCATCCAGAGCTTGGTTCAAAGATGTCACACTGATCCAGTGTGTCTGAAAGTTTCAGCATTCATAGCAGATCAGGGATCAGCCAACTCCCTGAAGAAGCCAAAACACTGCAGAAAAACCTGCTCCACTCTTTTGAGCAATTTCTGTTTTCTCACTTTTGGGGGTGGGTGTATTGGCACATCCTTTATCTAACAGATGCATATTAAGCACCTATTATGTATCTGCGATGGGTATAAAGATTAAAGTATGTATCTAAAACTGAAAGACAAAGGGGAGGCAGGAAAGGATGCAGGGTTCAAACTGGACCAGAGGTGAGCAAATCACAAACCTGGCCTGCTGCCTATTTTTATGTGGCCCACAAGCTAGAAATGGTTTTTACATTTTCAAATGATTGGGGAAAAAAATAAAATTTCATGACACACGAGAATGATATGAAATTCAAGCTTCAGTTCTATAAATAAAGTTTTATTGGAACACAGCCAGGCTCATTTGTTTGCCTGTTTTCCGTGGCTACTTTTCCACTCTAAGGGCAGAGCTGAGTAATTGTGACAAACCATATAGCCTGCAAAGCCTAAAATACTCCCTGACTTCTTGCAGAAAATTTGCTGACCCTTGAACTAGACCTTCATGGACACAATATTTGGTGGGCATTTCTTGCCTAGTATCAGATTCCCTTCCTGGACCTGCCCTTCACAGACCGTCCAAGCCTGCACTCACCTCTGGGGATTGGTCTCTGCTATCCTGCTCGACATTAGCTGCATGGACACATATCAAAAAGCTGACTAGGACCTGGGTTGTTTCAGGAGAAGTCATTCTGACAAAAGATTAACCAAATTTCTGTTTATTACAGGAATGGCAGTGGAGGACACAGTTGCAGCCAAACTAGTTTATGATTCCTGGTCATCTGATAAATAAAACAAAGGAACTTTGTGTTGTGATAGATGCTCAGGGAATGTTACCACTGGTTGTCTCATGATTTCTAGATCAAATGAGGGATCCTGGCCCCTAGTGAACTATAGTTTTGTGCTTATCATGTCTTAAGTTCTGAGATTCCCATTCATGTTTGTAGTTGGAAAGCAAAAGTAGATAACCATTTCTTCTTTTTTGCCAGGTTATGGTGGTAGCATTCCTTTCCCTTTGTATTTCCCTGAAATAAAGCATTTTCCAATTCTGCAGTGTTTACTTCAGTAACTTCTATCCCTTGTGGCAAGGAAAGCGAGAGGGATCAGGCGCTTCCATTCATTCCCTGGGGTAGCTCCAATGACTGTAATGAAATTTATTTTTTTAAATTAAAACACAACTCACATACCCTAAGAGTCGCCATTTTAGAGTGCAGTTCAGTGTGTGTTAGTGGTGATGGTTGCACGACTCTGAATATACTAATTCCAGACTTTTTCATTACCCCCCAAAAGAAACCTGGTGCCCATTAGCAGCCATTAGCCACTTGCCCGTCTTCCCAGCCCCCAAGAACCACAAATCTTTTTTGTCTCTCTGGATTTGCCTCTTCTGGACATTTCTTATAAATAGAATTATACAACATGTTGCCTTTTGTGTCTGGCTTTAAAGAAACAATGGAGTTTCCATTAGATCAGGACTCCTTTGGTCCCAAGTGGTAGAGACCGCAACTCAAACTACCTTAATCTGAATGAATGGGGAATGGAATGTATCAGCTCTTGTAATTAAGAAGTGCACAGAATTGGTTTCAGCTAACTGGTATCCAGAGGCTCCAAGTCTCATCAGGACCAAGTCTTTTCTCCATCCCTCAGTTCTTTTTTCTTCAGTGTTGACTCTGTTATCAAGTAAGTTCTTCCCTAGAAGTTGCAGGACACTTGCCAGCAGCTCCTGAGTTATATTCTTGAGCAACCCTAGCATAAATAGAGATTCTCTTCCTTCAGTTAAATGTCCCAGGACTGAGACTTACCGGGCCATCTAGGTTGTGTGGCCATTTCTGAGTCTACAGGCTTGGGCCCTGTGCCTATCCCCGAACCATTGTGTTGTCCAGGGGGATCTGACGTTCCGATTATCCAGGCCTAGATTCCATGCCCACCCTTGAAGTCAGGCGTGTAATCAGCCCATCTGACCTCATGAGCTGACAGAAGGGAAAGGGTCTTTTACCAAAAAGAGGACTGGATCTTTGGAAGGCAAAATCTATAGATGTCCACTGCAATATCACTGTTGAAAGGACCATTAGAAATCCCTTAGTCCAACCTTCTCAACTTACAGATGAGAAAACTGAGGTAGAGGGATGCATTCCCTGGGCCCCTGGAATCACTAGCAGAGCTATGTTGCCCACATCCTGCCAAAGGCCCTGTCCAAGTTCTACTCTTACCCACAGACTGGTTGTCAGTTAAGTCAGCAGCAAAACAGTATTTTGTTTTGCTGCCTATACTCCCAGCAGGGCCTGCTCATGCTCCAGGTGGTGAAGCCAAAAGTCTATCCTATTTACCAGGCTGGACAAGGGCCTTTATGCTGAAATAAAACACCCACATGATCTGATTCTGCACATCTCAAGCGACAGTGGAGTCTTTCTGGGGATCTTAATGGTCCCAACCCTAAGGGATGTGTAGAGAGGGATGCAGGCCAGCGATGGAGCAATGACTAATATATATCCATGCCTGCAAGGAGCTCAGGGGAAAACAGACATGGAAACAATCGAAGTACAGTACCGTAGTGGGTTTTGATTTTATACTGACCATATATTTTTTCTTTTCTGAATAACATTGTTGCTGTTCATAAGATAACACCAGAAAGAGCACTACATAATTAATTCCTCTGCCCCACGTACAGCACCCACTACTGTGATTTCCACTTGCCCCTTCCTTGAAAAATGTTTAAATATTCAAGCTGAATATTCCTTTTTTCTGATGTTGCTTTGGCTTCTACAAAATGAATTAATACCTCATTTGCCTCTGATTCAAACCTTAAACTTAACTATAATGAATTTACTTTAAACAGTGGTGTCTGTTTTATTATCTCGCTAATCTTGAAATATTTAAATGCTATGTAATCTATCCGGACAAGCAACATCTAGATCTTGCACTCAACACAGCCTTCTCTGTGATCTCTTGCTATCTCTTATTATAATTTCACTATCTCCAGATTAAATATAATGGTGTATGTCACAAAAAGAGAAGAGTATGGGATGAGAATATTCATTTCTGTATTTCCTCTTTCTTTCCACAAGAGCCCCTATCATAACTCTGTGTGGGTCTACTAAGGTACAACAGAAAAGAAATAGTACTCACCCCTAAAGGACCCAGGAGGGAAGACAGATATGTAAAAACAAAAACAAAACAATTACAGTGCAATGCTTTGGTGTTACAGAAATATGGTTCAGGGTCCTGGCAGGAAATAAAGATCTTCCTTGACTTACAATGGGATTACATCATGGTAAACTCATCATAAACTGAAGATATTTTCAGTTGAAGGTGCATTTAATTCATCCACCAAACAGCTTAGCCTAGCCTACCTTAAATATGCTCATAACACACTAGCCTACAGTGGGGCCAAACCGCCTGGCAACACAGTACACTATGAGGTATTGATTGATTACCCTCATGACTTTGTGGCTGACTGGAAGCTGTGACTCACTGCCACTGCCCAGTGTCTGGAGAGAGTATGTTACCAATTTTTGCTGAATGCATATTGCTTTCACACCATAGGAAAATCAAAAAATCTTAAGTCAAGCCATCATTAAGTCAGGGACCATCTATAAATACCACACTCAAAAGACGTAATCAAAGAGAATTTTGTGAAGAGACTGTGTAGAAAGAAGCACCCTGAATTAGCAATAGTGGGAAGTTGCTACCACTGCTAAGCTTGAAAGAGCAGTTAGTGGAACCCAGCAAGAACTGGAGCTGTTGCAGAGGGTTACCAAGATGGGAAATGTGAGCTTGGATGAAAGAAGACAGCTGCTGCCCTGCAAGGAAGAAGCAGGTGGAATAAATGCCCCAATATCTCTTTCTTCCACCCTGGTCTTTTGCTAGAACCTCCCTTTGGCCAAACTCAACCAGAAGCCCAAGGATTAGGGAATCGTTTAACGCAATTCACAGAGGTAAACCACCTGGGACACAAAGTAGGGTGGAAAATGGTAGAAGTTCTGGAGGGGCAAACAGAAGATAGTCTACATAACTAGGAAGAGTACTCAACCCAGACCAGGGGCAGAGAGAGAGGGTAAGTCTCCCATTGAAGATGGCTTCACAGAGGAAGGGTCTTCCAGGCAGAGGGATGATGATGGGCAAAGGCACAGACATGAGAGGCATGGCACATTCAGGAAAGCTACAAGAAATCTGTTATGAATGTAATTAGGGGACAGAGTAAGGAATGGTCAGAGGTGAGATCAGAGGCTTGGAGGAGAGAGTAGGACTCTCCAATATGTGGTAGTGAGAGTCTGAAAAGCAATGTGGAGGTAGAAAGTGACTAGAGGAGATTTGCCTATTAAAAAGATTGCTCAACCAGCATTGTGGAGAGTGAATTACAGATAAGGATACTTATAACAATCCAGGTGAATGATGATGGAGACATGAACCAAGAGGTCATCCTACAAACACAGGAGAGGATTTAGGCTTGAGACATATTAAAAAGTTGAATGGGCCAAGCTCGGTGGCTCAGCCTGTAATCCCAGCACTCTGGGAGGCTGAGACAAGTGGATTGCCTAAACCCACGGGTTCAAGAACCGCCCAGGCAACTTGGCAAGACCTCGTCTCTACAATAAATCAAAAATTAGCCAGGTTTGGTAGCGCATGCCTATAGTTCCAGCTACTTGGAAGGCTGAGTCAGAAGGATCACCAGAGCCCAGCTGGTCGAGGCTACGGTGGCTGGGAGTGTGCCACTGCACTCTAGCCTGGGCAAAGGAGTGAGACTCCAACTCAAAAAAAAAAAAAAAAAAGTTGAATGGTGGCCAGACACAATGGCTTGCGCCTGTAATCCAAGACAGGAGATGGCTTGAGGCCAGGAGTTCGAGACTAGCCTCAACAACAGAATGAGACCCTGTCGCAACAAAAATAATAATAAATAAATTAGCTGGGTGTGGTGATATGTACCTGTAGTTCCAGCTACTCAAAAGGCTGATTGTACCACGCACTCTAGCATAGACAACAGAATGAGACTCCATCTCAGTAAAAGGGGTTTGGGACTTGGTGACCAAATAAGTGATGAAAGGAAAGGAAAGGACAAGTGTTGGGTTAAACTTTCCATTTATGAGAATAGATGTTTAATTTTTTTTTAAGAGTCAGAGTCTCACTATGTTGCCCAGGCTGGACTTGAACTCCTGGTTGGGCTCAAGGTATTCTGCAACCTCAGCCTCCTGAGTAACTGGAACTACAGGCATGAACCACCTTACCTGGTGAAAAATAGAGATTTAGAACTAGGTGTTTCAATCTCAGTGCTATTGACATTTGGGTCTGGATAATTCATTGTCATGGGCTACTGCCCTATACATTGCAGGATGCTTAACATCCACTATTTCTACCTACTCTGTGTCAGTAGCACCAATACACCCATCTCATGGCAATCAAAAATGTCTTCAGACATTGCCAGATGTCTTCTGAGAGATAAGAGACAAAATTATCCAGGTTGAAAAGTGTAGACTTGGGAGAAAATGGGTTCCGTTCTGGACACACTGAGTTTGGGGGACTTGAGAGACGTTTGAGGGGAGATGTCAGATAAAACTTGGGCTTATGGATTTGGTGCCAAAGCAATTGTCTGGGCTGCTAACTCAGATTTAGGAATTATGAGCATTTAACTGACCTGTACTATACAACACCCTAAAATATAAGCACAGCACACATTTACCACACCATAACTTCTCAAACCCCTTTCTTCAGTGAAATGCTCCCAGCTGCTTTTCTTTCTTGTTGACTCATGTCATACTGCATGGCAGGGGTGGGGGAAAGGCAGGTCCAGGAGGTAGAGACAGGGGATCAGACATCATTGGATTGAACTATTCTAGTTCAATCTAGTTTAAGGAATGGAGTTCTGAGATCAGTGAGTACTTGAAACTCATCCTGGCTCATAATCCTCTTGTCTTTGTCTCTTATCAAGGCCTTTATTTTGCTCTAACATCTCTTAGGCCCCTTTCGTTGGGGTTTAATTGGAAAGATCCAGAATTCTTACGACATTTATAACCTTTTATAACATAGTGTAAGCCCTTTTTTTAGTTTTTGTTGTTGTTGTTATTGTTTTTGAATTGGAGTCTCACTCTGTCACCCAGGATTGGGTGCAGTGGCACACTCACAGCCACTGCAGCCTCCACCTGCTGGGTTCTGGTGAACCTTCCGCCTCAGCCTTCCAAGTGGTTGGAACTACAAGCACTTGCTACCATGCCTGACTAATTTTTGGATTTATTGTAGAGATGAAGTCTCGCCAAGTTGCCCAGACTGGTCTCGAACTACTGGGTTCAGGCAATCCTCTTGCCTCAGCCTCCCAAAGTGCTGAAATTACAGGCTTGAGCCACCGCACCCGGCGTAAGCCCTTTTTAAAACATAATGCTACATGATGGAAAGGCTATATCCTTGATGCTAAGGCCCTGTGAGAACCCTCACCTATTAATTCTATAAATCAAAAGAGGTAAGAACCTCCAAGAAGATCATAAAGGTGCCTGGTGAGACCCTTCAACCACAAACATCTCCCCAAAAGAGGCGGGAGTCACAAGTTCAAGTTCATTTCTGTCAACCTGACTGATGAATCTCACATTATTATGTAGCTGGGGCAGGAAGTGGGATAAATGTCTCATTAGGCAGACTCTGGACAATATGTAAAGAGAGGATCGTGGCATCCACAATAATGAAATACAATAGAAGCAGGCTCAGATGACAAACTTTTTTTGAGTGCCTTCTATATGCCAACTGCTTCTGTGCACATTAATAAAGGCGAGCACAACTTCGGCTTTTTTCCCGAAAAACAAGATACAGTATTTGTAAACATAATCATCCCCTAATGCAACATATTTATTCAATGACTAACGAGCTTTCTGAATCAATCCACTGAGGAAGAATGAGCCAATTGTTCATCAGATTTGAGCATCTGTGTCCTCCCTAAACTTATATCCTCCGTGATGCCTCCTGAAGTAACCCAAACAGATGTAGATCAGATGTGGATGAGATTACACATAATCAACAGTAAATTCTGCTTGATGTAAGTCTGACTATGACGATCTATTGAAGCTTAGCTAGTAAGTAGGGTTTCAATTTTAATTCGGGATTGTCACTCAAAACATGCCAGCAGCAGTGTTGCCAATTCATACTGTGGAACCTACATGTATTCAGACGTGCAGCAATGTTGGTAGACAACAGTAAATAAAGGATACATACATAATGAGCATAAAAATGTACAATTTATTTTTATAATCAAGTATCTCTCCAAATAACCTAGTTGTTTTTCCTTTTTTAAAGCTTCAGTAGGTGTTTGCCCTTGAAAAAAAAAAAAAACATCAGTAGGCCAGACGTTTTCTTCTGTATCCTTTCTCTCTTCCCCCACCTTCTTGCTTAGTACTATATTATTCTGCTAGGACTGTCTTAACAGAACACCACCGACTGAGTGGCTTAAATAACAGAAAATTTATTTTTCCATAGCTCTGGAGGCTGAAAGTTCAAAATCAAGATGTTGGCAGACTTGGTTTCTCCTGAGGCCTCTCTCCATGACTTGCAGGCGGCACTTCTTACTGTGTCCTCACATGGCCTTTCCTCTGTGCACATTTATTCCTGGCATCCCTTCCTCTTCTTATAAGGACACCAGTCATATGGGATTAAGGCCTCATCCCTAATGCAGGGAATCACATCACTGCACTAAACCTCAGTCACCCCTTTAAAGGCTCTATCTCCAAATACAGTTGCATTGGGAATCAGGGCTCCAACATAATTGGGGTAGGGAGGAGACACAATTCAGTCCATAAAAGGTGCCCTATATTTTATTTCTTTCTTTACTCTCCCAGCTTGCCATTCTGCCTCTATTCTCAGGCAGCAGTGTTATAGACCCATTTCCAATACTTGTAAACATATAAATATCTTTTAAAGGGCTAGATGCATTTAAATTAGGTATCAAACCTCTGGCCAATGAGGAACTTGAGTCTCCACCAACTGGCAAAGTCATAGAGGTAAGGACCAAACTGGAGTTAGAATCTCCAGGCTATATGAATTAGAAAGTAAGCAGTAGGCTAGTGTGATGAGACATTATAATTTGAACTCCAGAGTTAGAAAAGAAAAGAAAGTTTCTTCCCCTTCCCTGTCATCCATTTGACTCTTTCTTTATTCAAAAATATCAGAAAGATGGACAGGGAATGGTAACTTATACCTGTAATCCCAGCAATCTGGGAAGCTGAAGAGGGAGGATCAGTTGAGGCCAGGAGTTTGAAACCAGCCTGGGCAATATAGCAAGGTCCTCTCTACAAAAAAAGAAAAGAATTATCGGCATGGTGATATGCACCTGTAGTTCTAAGCTACTGAGGAGACTGAGATGGGAGAATCGCCTGAGCCCAGGAGTTTGAGGCTGCAGTGTGCTATGATCACATCACTGTACTTTAGCCTGGACAACAAAGTGAGACCCTGTCTCTAAAAACACTATATATAGTGATAGTTATATAATGATAGTTATATATCACTATATGGTGTTTCTCTTTAACTATCATATATAGTGATAGTTAAAGAGAAACACCATTTTCTTGTTCCAAAGTTTCCTTGAATTCTCACTGGTAGTTTATTTGGATGGGCATATCCTATTTTCCAGAGTAGAGTTTGAACCTCTTTTTCAGGTAGGTATCTTCAAAGCCCTAGAAACCATTCCTGGTGCTCCAGCCTTGGCCAGAGAAGGGACATTGCCTGGAGTACTGCCAGTGGGCCACAACATCACTTCAATGCCACAGGCTCACCCTATTGACCCAGCGCTCTCCATCAGAGGCTGGTATCAACCAGCTGTCCGGGGTGTTGTAGCACTTGCTTCCTTCTGTTGATGGCATTAAGAACTTTCTTTCTGGGACCCAGCTGCATCTGTATGCTCTGAAGGTCCTCATCAGAGCAGAGCAACAGAGCTTCAAGATCAATCTGCTCTCTCATGAAAATGGGAAGGAACTCTTCCAGGTGCTGTGACTGCAAGAACACTTCCAGAGGAGTAGCATCAACCACATCTTCCTCCCACTCCACTTCGTCCTCATCCCAAGGCAGATCTTCAAGGCTCTTTTCCTCTCTGTCTTCATTTGCCTCAGCTTCGTCAGCCTCTGCTGCTCCTTGTCTTTGAAATAATTCACTAGGCATTTTAAATCCTAGCTCCCTCTTGCTGTCTGAGATGTCTTCAAGGCTTGATACTCTGTACCCTCTGAAAACAATACTTCCTAGACCTGGGCGCTTGAGAATGGATTCATGCTGCACACCGCTGTTCTCCTCTGCTGGGAACTGGAGGTTCTCTTTGAAGTCCTCTGAGAATGAGTCTTCCTCCTCCTCTCTGAACACGTCCATCACATTTCTTTGCCCACTTCTGCCTTCCTTCCTCACCTGCTCTGCTGTATCTTTGTTCTTCTTGAACTTTAACTTGAAAGTGTCCTTAATGCCCTTTGACAGTGACCCAAATGTGCTGGAAGCAGAAGCATTTGAAAAGGATGACCCGGAGAAGGTGCCCTTGGAAGAAGAAAGAGTCCCAGATTCCTCCTTGCTGTAGGTGCGGGCCATCTTGTTTTGATGCTTCTCCTGGAGCCTCTCACACTCTTTGATCTGCCTCCTGGCATTCTTCTGAGCCTGCTCCTTCAGCCTGATGACCTTCTTGGGGTTCACGACGTTCTGGACACTGGCAGCCTTATCCAGGAGAGCAACGCATTCACTCTGCTCCCTGCTGGCAGCAGCATCCAGTGGAGACTGTAAGTCATTATCCAGGGCAAAGATGTTGGCACCAAAGTTGATCAGGAATGTGACACAGTGGGCATGGCCGTTGGAGGCTGCATAATGTAGAGGAGTATTTCCCCAGATGTCACATCTATCAGGGTCCCCTCTGGAAGAGAAAATATAAAAAATTCATGTTGAACTTTTTTTCTCTGAACACGAGGTCAAAAAAATAAAAACAAAAATAAGGAACAAAATGCACATTAAGGCATTAAGCATCTGCCTTGACATTGCCATACTATCGGCTGTTAAGTCCAGATATGTCACATCTAGACACCACATGGCCAAAAACAGAAAGAGTTTATCTCTGCTGTGTCTCCTTTTTAGAACTAAGAAACATTTTCTAAGAAACTCTCCAACAGAGCAAATTTTTATGTCTCATTGACCATAAAAATTCCCTTTCCACTAAGGGAAGGAAAATATAGCACCATGTTTAACTTAGGTCAATTAGATTTTTCTCCTGAATCTAGGGATTGGATTATCCAATGGTGTGCTGGTAATCATGTTTAACAAATGGCTCATCCAGGAAAAAAAAAAATTGAAGTCCTAACTTATAGTGTGTGCCAATTTATATAGTGTAAATACATACACCATGGTAAATTTTAAGCTGCCAATGTGACATCACTAGACATAGAGCTTGGAAGAGTATCCAGCAGCATACAATTATACTTTTTTTTTAAAGATTTTTGACACCACTAATTAGAGGCATACATACAATTATAAATCATTGTCACCATACAGATATAATAGGCATTTATAATCTTAAAAGCATAGTTAATAGTAAAATGTAGTAAAATAATTAGGAAGTGATGAGTTTTGAGTGTTACCTTTTTGATATAATTTGTGAAACTGTGAATTATAAAATGTTATTGTTAAGAATGGCTATGTTTAATGACTACCAAACTTCCTGAATACTTGACAATAACCTCTCACAAGCTGGTACCAGCATGCCACTGCTCCCCTACTCTGAATACTTGAGGAGAAATAAATAACTGAAAAAAAAACTGGGTTCCCATCAGCAAGAAAGAAAAAGGTAATGGATGTTGGGTAGGTAGCAAGCAATGTCTATTACAACCACTATTTATTTAAAAAGGTAAAATATCTCTATTCCTCAACTTACTTCCACATAACTACAGTATCATATATGTGACTAGTTCTATAAGAGTTTAGGGTGGAATTGGGGGCACTAATTAGATGGTATTAAGGCCAGAGACCCAATGCCTGCCACAGACACAGGGATACAGTAAGTGCTCAATAAATATTTGTGGAATAAATGAACACCCACTAGTATCCTGTGCCAGGCTAATGGTCCTCCTCTTCTGTGAGGCTTTGAGTTACAAATAGTTACAGATGAAAAGTAAAGTAAAAAAAAAAAAAAGAAAAGAAAAGAAAAGTAAAGTAATAACTTATTCTCTTTTCATTTCTTTTTCTTTCTTTTTTTTTTTTTTTTTTTTAGTCAGGGTCTCATTCTGTTGCCTCTTAGGAGGCTGGCCTGCAGTGGCATGATTACAACTAACTGCAGCCTCAAACTCCTGGGCTCAGACAGGTGATCCTTCCACCTCAGACTCCTAAGCAGCTGGGACTACAGGCACATGCCACCATGCCCAGCCCATTTGTTTTTTTGTTTTGTTTTGTTTTCGTAGAGACCAGGTCTCACTATGTTGCCCAGGCTGGTCTTGAACTCCTGGGCTCAAGCAATTCTCTCACCTCAGCCTCCCAAAGTGTTGAGATTACAGAGATGAGCCACTGCAGCTGGCCAACTTATTTGTAACTATGGCTCTGGCCCTATACCACCACTGAGAACCTGGATAATACAAGTACTAAAGGGTAAATTACCTTGCTCTAGTCTAGACCCCAAAACTCATGATCTCTCTAAACTCTAGCCAGGCTGGCCTCGTGGAAGCCGAACAGTGAGTCTGAGAAATCCTCTTGACATTCCTGGTGAGGAAAAGGCAGAAAGAGAAGAGAAGATCCACATCCTTGCAATTGACCTGTTAGTGCACTGTGACCCTTCCACTAGTTCCTGGTTACCCAAAGTTTGGTCCTCAAACCATGAGCAGAAACATACCTGTGAGTCTGTTAGAAATGCAGAATCTTGGACCACCTCCCAGACTTACTGATCAGAATCTATACTTCAGCAAGATCCCAGGTGATTTGTAGGCTCACTACAGGTTGAGAAGAGCTGCACTAATTAATGGGGCCCAACCAGTGTCCTATAATTTGATAAATCAGATTTGTAACTGTCCCATGGGAACTCCTGGCTGCTTCATAATTTTAATTACAAAGCACTTTCACATTCATTGCCACCAACCATCACAATCTCCTTCTTAGAGAAGGCAGTCAAGAATCATTATCATAAAAGTAAAATAAGACTCAGAGTTTAACTGATTTGCACAAGGGTAACAGGAAGCACACTTTGGATCCGGACAGGTTCCAAGTTTAATCATCTCCAACACAGTATATCTTACGTTAACACAACTCAGCTTTTTCACTTGTCCAGCTACAAAGCCTTACGCTTAACTTTTCTAGGACTCAGTTTCCTCATCTGTAAACTGAAGATAATATTAACTACTCATAGAGTTATGTGAATTATAAGTTAATAGACTGGGCTCAGTGGCTCAGCCTGTAATCCCAGCACAAGGTGAGTGGATTGCCTGATCCTGTGGGTTCGAGACCAGTCCAGGCAACTTGGCGAGACCTCATCTCTACAATAAATAATTTTTTTAAAAAAATTAGCCGGGCGTGATAGCACACGCCTGTAGTTCTGGCTACTTGGAAGGCTGAGGCGGAAGGATTGCAGAGCCCAGTGGGTCGACTCTGGGGTGGCCGTGAGCATGCCATTGCACTACAGCCTGGGCACAAGTGTTATATTCAAGCTCAAAAAAAAAAAAAAAAAAAAAAAGTTAATATACATAAAGCATTAGAAAAGTGCTTGGTATATAGAGTACTCAATAAACACTTAATATAATTTATCTTGTCCCCAAACTCATAATCCTTTATTTAATATATTTATTTTTTTTCACTTCCATCTAGTAAAGTCCCACAGCAAAATAGCTCTTGTGGTTTCTTTTAATCACTTGGCATCTTAGTTAATTTAACAAATATTTATGCCCTGCCCCAGATAATATGCCCCAGAGGGCAAAACCTGTGTTGTTTTCTCCTACATATCATCAATATCTCCCAGCAGAAGTCTCGAATCCACCCCAAGGGAACTGAGCAGGTAAGGTAAGTAACCGAGTAGGGTCAAATTTGTTCTTTCAACAAAGTGCCTGTTCAGTGCATGTCTAGAAAGGGCAGCTGTAGCTCTGCTGTGGCTGATACTACCTTGAATAAAAGCAGAAACAACATCGCAGAGCTTCCACTTTTCAAACAAGGCCAGAAATCCGAAATTTCATAAGAATTTTTTTTTATTTTTAAGTGTTGGCTCAAATTTAAAAGAAAAATATAGTGAAGTCCAAGTAAAACACATTTGTGGACTACCTCCAGCCCATAAGCTGGCAACTGGCCACCTCCTTCTGAGCAGGGAGAACAGCATGAGCAGATGCACAGATGGCTGATATTACACGGCATATTTGGGGAACCAGGAGTATAGATCAGCGTGACCAGAGTGCATGGAGCTGGGGGTACAGGAAAGGAGTGGGAAGGGAAAGGAAAGAAAATGAAATTGAATCTAAGGAAAGCAAATATTAAGTAACACAGTTTTCTTGGGCAGCCACTTTCAAATCGGGCTGGTCCGTCAGCCTGATTTAATTGCTTTGGATGAAAGAAGACCCCCTTCAACCTTGGCACAGTCTTGCATCTTAGGGGAACACAGTGCCTTGTCCCCAAACATGTGGTTTCACTTTTTGTTTATTTTAACTAAACACCAGATTCAAAAGACTCAAGTGTACTAGACATCAAAGAGGAATTGTGAAACACCCAAGACATTACTTTAAACACAAACAAAAACATACTGATTACAATTTGTCTGAAATTATCCTTGAATTAGATAAGTTAAAAGCAAAATTACTGGAAAGAGTGAGCTATGGTAGGGATGTCACAGGGTATTAAGATGCCTGGGTTAAATCTTTGTGTTTACGGCCATAGAGTAGTGGGATTTTCCCATTTCACTGAATCGTAAATGATGCTTTCAAAATGAGAGGAAGAACATGAAGAAAACCTGAGATGACCCCAAAGGTGAATCATCTTTCGAGAAAAGTTCAGATGCAAAATTCCGAAGTTACAGATGAAATTGTCAGTAAGATGATCCATGAGTTATTCTGGGGCATTTAAGTTATTTTCGCTTGCAAAAATTCTATTTGCAGACAACTTTCCAAATTGATGTAAAATGTAAATAAAAATATTTTTTATATACATATTTCATAGGATCCTTCTAAACTCAATTCCTGTCTTTATTCACACTTCTTGATGGAACCATTGTACATACCTGCCCATGTATTCACAAACTAGTTCCCATTGTTTTATGACCTGAATTCAACATTGATACTCTATGGTTTTCTTGAACTAAGCTCGGTCTAGTGTTGATGTCTTTTCTATGCCTTTTTCCCCCCAAAAAAGAAACTCACTGAAGAGATTTTACAATAATCCATATTTTTCCTTGATTTTTGGTAGATCCATTTATTTAAGCAATAATTTTTAAAGCTAGCTTGGTATTATTATCACTAAGCAGGCAATTTGCTTCATCAAATTACTCTGAGCATCTGTTCCATTCCAATTTCTCCTCCTAAAGTTGATTTAATTTTATGTGAAGCTCACAGAAAACAATCATTCTTTTAAAAATGTTTTTCTACATAAAAAGGAATACCTGGACCTACTAATAATCAAAGAAATACAAAGTAAAACAATGCACCATCATTTTTCTCGCTTATCAGATAGGCAATGATTAAAAAGAATAGTAATACTGGGCTTTGGCAGGAGTGTGGGGAAAGGAACACTGCTGGAGGACACAGAAAGTGGTTCAAATTTCCTGGCACAATATGTGCAAAAAGCCTTCAAAACACAGCCCCCTTTTGAATCAGCAATTCAACCTTTAGACTTCATCGTAAGAAAATATCAGACCCTTGTGCAAAGATGAATTATCAAGGATGTTCATCCAAATCTTATAGCAGTTAAAAGACTAGATTCAAATTAAATGTCAAAATAGGCAACTGATTAAATAAATTATGAAATCAATGGGTGAATGGATAGAGAAAATGTGGTGATATACACAATGGAATACTATTTAGCCTAAAAAAAAATCCTGTCAGTTTTTACAACATAGGTGAAACTGGAAGACATTATGTCAAGCGAAGTAAGCCAGACACAGAAAGAGAAATACCATATGATCTCACTTACATGTGGAATTAAAAAAAAAAAATCAAACCCACAGAAGCAAAAATAGAATGGTGGTAATGGATGAGGAGTGAGAAACAGATTGGGAAGATGTTGGTCAAATGATATAAAATATCAGTTAGATGGAAGGAATAAATTCAGGAGATCTATTGTACAACATGGTGACTACAGTTAATAACAATGTATTGTATTCTTGAAGATTGCTAAGAGAGTAGATTTTAAGTGTTCTCACCACAAAAAAAAGTTAAGGACATGAGATAATGCATATATTAATTAGTTTGATTTAGTCATTGCATAATATATACATATTTCAAAACATCATGTTGTGAACCACAAATATATACAATTTTTGTCAACTAAAAAATAAGTACCCAAATAATGAAATCACAAAATATCATGTAGTCATTAAAAAGAATGACATAGACCTTAGCTTTTAAGTGCAAATGGTCCATGGTATATGGTTAAGCAATTAGAAGATTTCAATATAGTTTATATGATTGTCTATTTAAGGCAGAGAAACATACATATGTATGCATGTGCTCAAAGGAAAAAGTCTGAAGAATATATACCTAAATGTTGAGAACTGTGAGAATTGGTGTGATTTTTTACTTTATTATATATGTCTTTTCAATATAATGTGAAATGTTACAATAAGTATATATTTCTTTAAGAATCAGAGACCGGCTGGGCTTGGTGGCTCAGCCTGTGATCCCAGCACTTTGCGAAGCCAAGGCAAGTAGATTGTCTACGCCCAAGGATTCAAGACCAGCCCAAGCAACTTGGCAATACCGCATCTCTACGATAAATCAAAAATTAGCCTGGCGTGGTAGCGCACGCCTGTAGTTCTGACTACTTGGAAGGCTGAGGTGAAAGGATCGCCTGAGCCCAGCAGGTCGACGCTGGTGTGGTCGTGAGCCTGCCACTGCTCTCCGTCCTTGGCAACAGAGTGAGACTTCAACTCAAAAAAAAAAAAAAAAGAAGTAGAGACCCAAAAAAAAAAGCTTATTTTCATTTTAGAAAATAAAACCAAAAATTTCATACACACTTTAAAGGCTAAATGAAGTTTTTGTGTAATTAGGGCCATTATCCTTCCTAGCATAGGATAATACATGTAATGATTGCTTTTCATCTTTAAATTGAAAAGACAGAAAGAAAAACAGTTTTCTAACAAAACCAGAGTTTTTATATTAATGGTTACTACGGGATCTAATGTCTCAATCAGGTAGGGACAGATAAATAATTAATGGACCTCAATAAATACTAGAATGGACCTCAATAGTTGATTGACTTGTAAATTCAATTTTTAATTTTCTTCTCTTTTTAACCTCCTTAAATCTAATTGTCAATTTGATCTCACACTGGTTCCCAAGACTGGCTATAGTCAAAATGGTAGGTAATCCATTAAAAACCCTCACAAGATTTTTTTTTTAAGTCTACACGAAGCCAACTTAACACGGCAGATCTTAAATACTGCTAGGGGGACGAAACACAAATCTGAATGCATTAGAGCCAATAATAAGACAAGAATTCAAAAGGAAGGACTAGGAAAAGCAGGGTTAGAAGAATTTTTGTGCCCATCACCAGTGTTTAATAAATATAAATAAATGGGCTGGATTTTGATATTACATATATATGATGTCAATTAATATGTCAAATTAGTGGAGAAAGAGGCGGACTATATAACTAATTGTGTTGAAACAAATGAGTAGCCATTTGTAGACTGTAGAGTTAGATCATAACTTTGGATCTCAAATCAGAGTAAATTATATATGAAGTATTTAAAATAAAACTGAAACTAAAAAAGTACTAAAGAAAGTATCAGTCATTCTTGAGGCATGACTTCAAAGTTAACATTATATAGCCCTGATTTATTGGCTTATGTACAATTTTATATATATATATACATATTTGTATTTATATTTAAAAATCGGCTGTCAAAAATATAAATTATGTATAGTGAAAACAGTTGTTATATATGACAAAGGGTTGACCTTGTTAACTTTCAAAAACACTTTTATAAGTCAATGAGAAATGTTGAAGATCCCAATATAAAAATGGAACAAGGTTATAGATACACAGTTCACAAAAGTAGAATTCCAATGACCACTAAGCATAAAAAGAATTTTCAGTTTCATCAGCAACCAAATAAAAGAACATTAAATCCATATTGATATATAATTTTGGACCTATTATACTGGCAAAATGAGTACTCACTTTCTGAAGGATAATTTCTCAATATACACCAAAAAAGCACTTAAATTTTACATATGCTGCTATGGTTTGAGTCTTTGTGTCCCCTCCAACATTCATAATGAAACTTAATCCCCCATGTAACAATATTAAGAGGTGTGATTTTTAGGAGGTGATTGAGTTATGAGGGCTCTGCCTTCATCAGTGGAATTACATGCCCTTATAAAAAAGCTTGACAGAGGGAATTTGCCTTTTTTGTTTGTTTGTTTTGAATCAAAGTCTCACTCTGTTGCCCAGGCTAGAGTGCAGTGGCACACAATCACAGCTACCACAGCCTCGACCTGCTGTGTTCGGGAGATCCTTCCACCTCAACCTGCCAAGTAACTGGAATTACAGGCACATGCCACCATGCCTGGCTAATTTTTTGATTTATTGTAGAGACAGGCAATCCTCTTGCCTCTGCCTCCCAAAGTGCTGGGATTACAGGCATAAGTCACCTCACCTCACTTGGGAATTTGCCTCTTTTTTGCCCTTTCCTTTTCTCCCTCCATGTGAGAACACAGCCTTTCTCCACTCCAGAGAATGCAGCAACAAGTCACCATTTTGGAAACAGAGACTGGGCTCTCATCAGACACCAAACCTGCTGGTGCTGGTGCCTTGATCTTGGACATTCCAACTGCCAGAACTGTGAGAAATAGATGTCTTTTCTTTATAAATTACTCAGTCTGTGGGTAATTATAGTGACACAAACAGACTAAGACACATGCCCAGTTGCTCCAGAAATTTCACTTGGGAGAATTTATTCTCAAGAAAGTGTGAGCAAAGATTTATGTACAAGGATAGTCATCACAGTACTGTTTACAATGGGGAAAACAAATCATCTGTCCAAGAAAGGAATTGACTGAGAAATATATTTGTTGATTAGAATACCAAGAAGTCCCTGAAAATTAAATTACAGAATATATGTTGACATGTATTTATATACACACACTTTACATATACATATATGCAACATATAAATCTTAATAGCATGACATTATAGGACGTTTTTTCTTCATATTTTGTATGTATATGTGTGATTTAATTTTCTGGGTTCAGTTCATGTTACTTTTGTAATTAAAGACCAGCAGAACAATTATTGTGAGAAAACATTTCAGGCTTACAAAATAGAGAAAGAGATCATGGAGTGCTCTGCTGACTGGGAAGAAGCCCAAGCTCTCTTCTAAGAGAACAAACTCACGCACTGGTTTTGGAATAACAGACATCTTGCAGTTTGTGAAAGGAAATATACTTTCAGTAAATGAAGAAAGTTTGGGAAGACTAGGCTGAGTAGAAGAAGAGGTAAGATAGCTCAGTGTTAGAATCCGGAAAAGGCTGACTGATGGGCATGGGGTGTCAGGGAAAAGGAAGTCAAATCAGACAAGAGAGATTAGGAAGATCAGTTTCACCCACTTCCTCATTCAGTCCTCAACCCAGAACTTTCCTGATCCTGGGTTCTTCAGACTCTTCCTAAAGTGCTCTCTACTTCAACAAACATTGTCAATATCCAGAAGCTGTTACCAGAACATGGGGTCTTGACCATCCTCTTCCTTTATCTTCCCATGTCCAGTCAATCGTTATCAATTCTATGTCCAAACTGCCACTCAGATTCATCCACATCTTCCCATTTTCACTGTCATTACCCTAGTTCAATTCAATCTTATCTTGACCATTAACACAGCCCCTAGACATTCTGACTGCTTATTCTGACTACCTGAGCAAATTTTGTAAACATAAATTTACTGGGTGACTCCCTTGCAAAAATCCAAGACATGGCTTCCCAGGCCCTTAGGATAAAGTCCTTAACAGAGTTTACAAGGCTCTTCATGACCTGGTCTTACCTCTTATACTTGTCCTATCCTCATTCCCGCTACAGCCATGTCCAGCCATACTCAAGTTCTGCAGTTCCAGAGTACACAGTGCTCTGGGGAAAACACCCTTCCATCTTTGCCTGGCCAACTTTTTCTCATCTTTCAAACCTCAGCTTAAGTGCTTTCCCCTCAGGAAAGCCTTCCCTCACTCCTGAGATTGGGATAGATACCTGTGTTAGTTATTTAGCGCCCTCTGTTTCCCCTTTTGTAACAAATATCATAGATAAATAGTTTGTCTTCCCCTCTCAAATCTGATCACCATGAAAGGGATTGTGTCTCTCTTGTTGATCACAGTGACCCCAGTAGCTAGCAAAATGGCCGAATAAAAACATGTCATTTGTTACAACCACGATTGACAATTTAAACCAAGAAGAACAGTGACCTCTTTTTAAAGAGCAACTATTTAAATTTCATGAAAAAATATTTTTAAAGGCAAAAAATTAAAATATCTCCCCCCATTCCCAGTGCAGATAACAATACCTAAAGTTTCAGGGTCCTCCTTCTGTGTGGAACTAAGGGATAAGCCACACCCATGGTGCCAGTACTCAGTAAGAAAAGAGAGCATCTTTACGGTTGTTTTCTCCATTTCTCTAAAAAGCCAGTTATGTAGACAGTCTAGAAAGAGGACAACGCATTTGTGCTAACTTCCAAAATCTTACCATAAACACTGTTTCCAACGGAAACCATCAGGTTGAACTTACCCTCTGCTGCAGATTATTTCTAGGGCTTCCAAGTTCCCATGGTAGGCTGCCAGGAGAGTGGGAGTCATGCCATCTTCATCAGAAAGATTTAGATCTCGCTTGGTAGCCTCTTTCAAAAGTTCTAGGTAGCTATCGCTAGCAGCTTGGTGGTAGCGAGTAGACATTTTTTTTGCTCACCAGAGCTTGGCTAGATATCCCTCTCGGGGCAGAGCAGGATGTTGGCAGAGCAGCCTTCCTATAGAGCTTGTTAATCAGTGACAAGAAGAGTGTCACCCCAGGGCAAAGTTCATTCTAGCCTCCTATCATGGAAGGCAGCCAGAAAGGTTTAAGGCACTGAACTTGGACCTTTTCTTTCTAGAATTGCCATGGCATTGACTATTAAAGTCTGCTGTGTTTTATCTTGAATGTTTTGGGGCACATTTAATGTTTGCTATGTTTATTAACAAGTCTTGAATGTAATATTTGTCATCTAGTCTCCAAATGTAAAAAATAATTTCCAAAACATTCAGAACTATTCTAGTTCACTTGGGAGATTTTTTTTTTTTTTAAAGAAAAAAAAAGAGTCTGGGTGCAGTAGCTCACACCTGCAATCCCAGCAGTTTGGGAGGCCAAGGCAGGAGGATTGCTTGAGCCCAGGAATTTGACACCAGCCTAGGCAACATAGTAAGATCTCGTCTCTACAGAAAATAAAAAATAAGCTGGGCATGGTGACATACGTATAGTCCCAACTACTTGAGAGGCTGAGGCAGAAGAATCACCTGAGCCCAGGAGTTTGAGGCTGTGGTGAGCCACTCCAGCCTGGACAACAAAGTGAGATCCTGACTCAAGAAAAGAAAAGTAAAGTGCTTTACTGAGCTGTAATTTGCATGCCACTAAATTTATCCATATTAAGTATATAATTAAATACTTTTTGGTAAATTTACAGAGTTGTGTTCCTATTACCAAAATCCAGTTTTAGAACATTTCCATCACTCCCCCAAAGTTCCTAATGCTCACTTGCAGTCAATCCCCATTTCCACTCCCAACTCCAGGAAAGCACTGATCTGCTTTCTATCTCTGAAGATTTGCCTTTGATGGGCATTTTAGACACATGGAATAATATATAGTCTTTTGTGTCTAACTTTTTTCAATTCATGTACTTTCTTATGGTTCATCCATGTTGTAGCATGTAATAATAGTTCCTTTCTTCCTTTTTATTGCTGAATGATGCTGTACTGTATTAATATATCAAATGTTCTTTATTCGTTAAATGGTTGAACATTTGAGTTGTTTCCATTTGGGGCAATTATGAATAATGCTGCTATGAATATTCACATACTAGTCTCTGTGTGGACATTTATGCCTCTTGAGTATATATCAAGGAGTGAAATTGCTGGGTTATATAAATTATGATAATTTGCCAACCTTTTTTACAAAGTGGCTGTACCACTTTACATTTCTACCAACAATGTACAGGGGCTCTAATTTTTCCACATCCTTGTCAGCCCTTGTTATTGTGTGTCTTTTTGTTTATGACCATCTTAGTGAATATAAAGTGGTATTACTGTGACTTTAATTTGCAATTCCCTAATGACTAATGATGTTGAACTTCGTTTTATGTGCTTATTAGCAATTCTTACATCCTCTATTCAAATATTTTGCCCATGTTTAAAGTGGGTTGTCTTCTTACTAATGAATTATAACAATTCTTTATTTTGGACACAAATCCTTTATCAAATATATTTTGAACAGAATCAAAAGGAAAGCACAACACATGAAGATTTATAGGATGCAGTTAAAGAAGAGTTTAGGGCAAACTTTGTAGTTTTTAATGCCTATATTAGGAAAAAACAGTCTCAACCCAATCACTTAAACTTCCACCTTAAGGAAGGAAGACAAATATAGAAAAATTACTGCAAACAATATAAAACCAAAAATGTTTCAAACCTTCCTGTAATAAAAATAAAAGAAATAGACCAAGTTTACTATTTAGAAGATCCAGCCACATCTAAATGTGCCACAGGCACATCTAAAATATAAAATTACAGAAGGATTAAAGTGTAAAATGGAAACATTATATAAAGCAAATACTGATAGAAAAACTGGTACAGCTACCTAGATGGTCCCTAACTTATAACAGTTTGACTTAGGATTTTTCAGCTTTATGATGATATGAAGACAATATACATTCAGTATGCTCCTTGGCTTACAATAGAGTTATAATATCAGCTTACAATGGGTTTATTGGAACATAACCCTATTATAAGATGAGGAGTTCCCTATATCAGGCAAAATGTAGTTTAATCCAAAAAAATTACTAACGATAAAGAAAAATAATACATAATGATGAAAAGAACAATTAACCAAGAAAGGATAATAGCCCTAAACTTTTATATGCCTAATAATATAGCCCCAAAAGAGAGAAAACAAAAATTAATAGAATTCAAAGAGGAAAAAACAAATCCACAGTCATAGTGGGAGATTTTAATACATCTTCTTAATGTTATATACTGGACTAAAGAGTAGTATAGTTATAAAAGATTTGAACACAATAAAAAAGTTTGATCTAGCAGCACATACAGAACTTGTACCCAATAGAAAATGCATGTTTTTTAAGCACATATAGGATATTTATAAAAACTGCCCACTGAGTAGAAGCAGTACAGGTCTCAACAAATATCAAGGAATAGGGTTTATGCAAACCATGTTCTATTAAGACGCTGTAGTTAATTAGAAACCATCATCCTTACACAAATGATCAACTACACATATGTTCTCTTGTGGTATATTTTCTAGAGCATTTTCATCAAATACATATACTTTTTTGCATTATGTCTTTTCCTCTCTTTAACGTGTCATAAACATTTTCCCATATTATTATAAAATCTTTAATATTCTTGGATAACTTTTCACTAAACTTGATGTGAGGAAGGTCTATTTTTGAAGTCTGTAACTATTTATTCCTCTTATCTCTTTTTGTGCAAGTCTTGATTCCAAGATAAAGTATTTGCCCACTCGGAAAAAGGACAAAGCTTTCATCTGCAGTTTCCTCACAATAATAATTCACTTCAAGGGTCACTTTTTGTTCCTTTTTCTGGTTCTATGTGAGCAGCAGTAGAAGCCACAGAAGTAGCCTGAAGGGAAGCATTATTCAGCTTTTTAAAAATTTTTAATGTTTTTAGCTCAGAGAGAGAGTAACATATCCAAACATGATTGTGGATACTTTGAGGAAAAAGGTAAGGCTGCTCCTCAATTCATTTTTACATGAGCCACTTTAATTTAGACACAATTACATTCATTAATATACTCTGGAATTTAAAAATATACATAATCTGAGAGCACCTCAAAGATGAATTATTTGTAGTAGAATCCTAAGACTCCAACCAAAGAGTCTGCTAGAAGATGAGAAGGAGAATGGTGATCATGAGGATCGCCAACATCAGAATAAAAATGTAGAGACAAATCTCTAAACTTAACATTTTATCTGAGAAGAAAGAATTGCAATTTGGGGCATATGTGCAAACTGAGTAATCTTTGGTATGTCTAGAGAACAAAAGAAGGTTAGAGATTTTATTTAAAAGAGAAATGCTACATATTGCTCTTCAGAAAAGTTCATCAGCACTAATAAGGTCAGGGGAGTTGTCAAGCTCCTGTGGGTGGGTGATGGTAGTGAGCAAAATTAGTACCAGAATTGCAGAAAGTTATCTCAGCAGCTATAGATAAAACTGGTCTCAGGTTACAGCAGGCAGTTTCAGCAGTCAGGCTTGCAGAGAATCCCATTCTTGGAGCAATGTTTTACACTTTGAGTATTTTTCCCCTCCTGGCCCCTCAACTATGATTTAGTTGGGTATGACAAAAATGATCCAATTTGCATTATCCACTTTCACAGGATAGAAGTAAAGGGTAAGAAGAGTAGAGTAATCATAGAGATGAGGAAGAATGATTGGATATGGAAGACAAGGAACAGAAAGAGGAATTTCTTGGCTCCAGCAACATTTACAACTTGAACTTAAACTCTCCTGTGCAATGATGAAACATCTGAACTTTTCTTAAATAGTGAAGATCCCAGCACAGTCTGGCACTACCTTGGGAAAACATCTTCCTTGGGAGAAGAAGGGTAGGGAAGGGGAAGAGAAGCAGAAATAAATACTTCTGAACTTGAAGATTTTCTCTACTCTATCCTTTCAAGGTGGTGTTAAGAAAGAGGGTTGAACTCAGACCTAGAATGAGCCCGAGCTCATATGATCTGGGGAAAGTTGCATCTATTTGAGGCTCCATTTTCTTGTGGATAAAATTGGGGGATGTTGCTAGTGATCTTAATATCATCATCAGCTAACATTACCATAATAAAGATGAAATAAGATAAAAATCCTTACAAATATAAAGTATGTTTGTACAAACTGGAAGAAGTAGTGTGGTTGTAGCTTAGGGAGAAGAGAGAGCTATAGCTCAGTAATTGGTCTATTTTCTTACTACCCAAAGCCCAAAGGAAGCAAAATTGGTGGGAAATGATAAGGGCAGATTTAGTTAATGAAGAGATAACACAAATTTGCATATAACGTAGACACTAACTCCTTATGAGGGATACTGGTAATTGTGGGGGCAATTATGGATTTTGGATTATGGAATTTTACTGTAGTGGTCTTGTGGAAATAAGCATTTGAGGCTGTTTCAACTGCTTGCTGCTGGGCTCTTGAAAGGCCTGAGAAGACTATTTGACATCCACACAGTGGAGAGACTTTGAGGATCAGACCTGAATGTCACTGATCACAAGTCAGGGTCCTCATCAACCTTCCTGTTGGAACCATACCCTACCGCCCCCACCCCCCCATACCTCCCTATAGTCCTGAGACACTAGTATAAGTCAGCTTAGAGAAATATCTTGCCAGTGGCTTCTGTGCCCTCCTGACACTTAGGTTTAGAGAAGTTTTTATTTCCCTCTTGTTTTTCTTAAACTCTAGACATTCAGCCTATTATTTGGTACCCCAAGCATTTAACTATTTCATTTTAGAAGCCCTTCTATCCAAGACACCACTTCTTTTTACCAAAGATCTAGAAAAAATATGCTTAATTATCACCCATGAGCAACACTTGGAGAGATTCTCCCGCCAATGAGTCTCCTCCTCCCCACAGAGCAATATCATTGTCAACTTCTTATTGTTGTGTTTATAATTTTGCAGTCTCTCCTAACACCACAGAAGCTACCCGAAAACTGGGTGTTCTAAACAGGTTTTTCATCTACCATGGAGTCCAATTCCAGCCAAGAGGAAATAGCATTTGGATGAAGAATTTACCTACAACTCTGATAATCTATAAGATAGAGTCTTGTGTTTCTTTGCTCGGAGAGAGAAAAAGAAGGGACAAAGATTGTGGTATTTGATACTTCCAGTCTACCCTCAAGAAAAACCAACTCCTGAAAAGTGCAAACAAACTTCTCCCTCGTTGTTCTAAAAAGCCATTCACTGCTAATTGGGAAAGAAATTTAACTGCTTATGCAGCACGAAACACATATTTTTAATAATGAGGTTACCCCCTGTGTCCTAAGAGATCTGGTTTTCAAAAGCTGACTGTGTTTGATCTCTAAGGCTATTCATGACTAATTACAGAGCAATTCACTTGTATGGTAGGGAAGCATATTTGTAAGAAGGAAAAAGAAAGATCTCAGCAGAACACTGCTTTTAACAAGATTACTTCATCTAATGAGGACTGTATTGTGAATTTTAAAGAAAATAAAAACAATTACAGAAAGTAAGAGAAATAAAAGGAGATTACAAAAGTCCTGCTGTTAAACGGAAAACTTACAGGAACCAGAGGGGGCAAAATGAGGCATCATTAACACACGCCTGTATATGCTAAACTTGGGTTTATGAGAAACATAACTGTTGAGGTAAAGACATGCTCAAATACATTATTCAGAAAATTTCACTTACATGTATTCTTTTTACTTTGATTACTAGAATAGTAATCAAACTGTTCAACCTATTTGATATGGATTTTTTCTATTCAAAAGATATTTTAACAACCTTACTTCTAATTTAAACATACATATCACTCAAAATAAAGGAGAAACTTCCTTTCCCATATTGAAGGTCATTGGTATTGTTTTCCTTAGAAATGTTGTTAAAGAATATAAACACGAAGCAATCAAAAAGAACCACTGTCTGCCCTTTTGTTTTTCCTTCTCCAAATGAAAACATTTATGAAAATATTTAGGTGGGTAAGATGACTATTGAAATTATAATGTCCCTGAAGTATTGATTGGGTTTAATTTATTCATATAAGTTTCAAGCCATTCAAAGCCCTACTTTTCTGCCAGAAAACTAAAGACAGAGCTGTTATTGTACCATCTGGTTTGCATGAGGAATCTCTTGGCATCTCTTAACTGCACATTTTATAAATGCTAAATCCCAGATGGCATACATTGTAACAGTGAAGAGTTTTATAAAGGCTTCCAAAAACAAATTCTTTAAAATTTGAATACTGGATAGTCTAAGCAGGGGCTATGAATTTAAATTCTACACTTTAATCAACTGGCTTTGTTAGCTGAACAAATTGCTTTTTTTTTCTTATGTATTTGCCCCTTTCTAATTAATTATTGGTTCTATGACCCAAAGATGTCAATCAACTTAATTATTTCACCAATGAGTCCCCTCTATAACTCTATGATCTGAATCTTCACTCAGGACTCAAGTTCTATGAAAACTGCAGGAATGACCATCAATGGAAAACCTATATTAGCTGCCATTTTGTTTCAAAATGGCAGAATTTGCCACAAGGGAGGTTTGTTATAGCACCCGTTAGAGCAGGTCATCAAATACCATCAAAACCATTCAACTCTCTCAAAGCTGATTGGGAAGGCAGGCAAATATGAATGCCAAGCATTGTGTCGAAATAAGGCCAGAGTAGAATAATGTTGGGAACACAGGTTCTGAAGTCAGAGACTGACAGAAATTAAGCCCAAAATTGAATCTTGCCATTAACTTGGGCAAATTACTTCTCTTGAGTTCCCTATCAGTAAAATAAAGACAATATCTTTCCAATTGTTGTTGTAAGTAATTACTGAATTGACATTTGTGAAATATTAAGCACAGTGTATAGTGTATAGTCAGTACTTAATGAATGTAAATTAGTAGTAGTACTAGAGAAAGTACTAAGAGAAAGAAAGTTTCTCCCTTCTTTTTTATTTTTTTGAGTCGAGGTCTCACTCCGTCACCCAGGCTAGAGCGCAGCCTTGACCTGCTGGGTTCAAGTGATCCTTCCACCTTAGCCTTCCAATTAGCTGAAACTACAGGTGCATGCTACCACGTCCAGCTAATTTTTTGATTTCTTGTAGAGACGAGGTCTCACCAAGTTGCCTAGGCTGGTCTTGAACCCCTGGGCTCAGACAATCCTCTCACCTCAGCCTCCAAAAGTGCTAGAATTACAGGTTTGAGCTACCATGCCCGGCTGTTTCTTCCTTCTTTAAGTCAGTCATAGATATATAAATACTGCATTTTCATAAACCGTCTCTTTTCTCTGCATTTTTCTTATCAATAATAACAATAGCCAGGATCTAGTCTGTTTGTTTGCTGGTTTGTTTGTTTGTTTTTGTCCTACCCCTTATGACTGTACAATAAAAAGAACATATATTTTCTAGTCACACAGAGTTGGATTTCAATCTGAGATTTGACATTAGTTTGCTAGGGCTGCTGTAAAAAAGTACTACAGACTGGATGGAGTTAACAACAGAAATTTATTTTTTCACACTTCTGAAGACTAGAAGTTTGAGATCAAGTTATCAGCAGGATTGATTCCTACCAAAGGCCATGAGAGAGGGATCTGTTCCAGGCCTCTCTCCTAGAGAGGGGCTAGTTGATGTCTATCTTCTCCCTATGTCTTCACATTATCTTCTCTCTCTGTGTCTGTGTACAAATTTCTTATAAGGACACCAGTCATATTGAATTTAGGCCCACCCTAATGACCTTATTTAACTTAATCACCTCTGTAAAGACTCTATCTCCAAATATGACTACATTCTGAGGTACAGAAGTTCAGAACTCCAACATGAATTTAGGGTCATAGTAGACATATTCATCCCATGTAGATTTCTAGTTACTATCACTTCAAGGAGACTTCATTTCATTTTCTTACTCCTACCTTGATCTATGTTTATACATCAGTGGTTAGCATAAAACCAACACAAAAACTTTCTTTCCTTCATCCTAGAAGGACTCGACCCATCAACTCACATTGTTCCTGAGAATCACCTACTTTTCCCAGTACTTTGTGTGAAATGCGAACAACACAGGTGTGATTACAAAACCTGCAAGGGGATCAAAAGAAGAAGGCATGGATTACAGAACTGAGGCAACAGGAGATTTAACTGGACTGAGCTGTTATTTGAATATGGGGTTGGGGGAACACTTTGTAGAAAAGATACTTTAAGGATTATACAAAAGCGAAAACCAACTTCTTTAAACCCACTTTATTCATGAAGTACAGAGGTGAGGGGAATCCTGGATTCAATTCTCAATACTGTCATTAAGTAATTGTGGAACTAGAATTATTGCATCTATCTGGAATTCAGATCTCTCATTTCATAATTTAAGGAGGTAGCAACCAAATTCTGTGTCAGTTAGATTTGATCAGAGAAGCAGAACCATTCTGAGTCATTTTGTTTTGTCCAGGAGAGAGGTCTGGAACAGATCCTTCTCTCATGGCCCTTGGAAGGAACCAATCCTGCTGACACCTTGATCTCAAACTTCTAGTCTTCAGAAGTGTGAAAAAATAAATTTCTGTTGTTAATTCCACCCAGTCTGTAGCACTTTTTTATAGCAGCCGTGGTAAACTAATGTCAAATCTCAGATTGAAATCCAACTCTGTGTGACTATAAAATATATGTTCTTTTTATTGTACAGTCATAAGGGGTAGGACAAAAACAAACACACAAAAAGACTCAGAATAAGAGATTTATGACCCGGTGCAGTGGCTTGTGCCTGTAATCCCAGCACTTTGGGAGGCAGAGGCAAGGGATTGCCTGAACTTGGGGGTTCAAGACCAGTCTGGGAAACTTAGAGAGACCTTGTCTCTACAACAAATCAAAAAATTAACCAGGCATGGTGGTGCACACCTGTGGTTCCAGCTACTTGGAAGGCTGAGGTGGAAGGATCACCTGAGCCCAACAGGTCAAGACTGCAGTAGCCGTGAGTAGGTCACCGCACTCCAGCCTGGGCAACAGAGTGAGACTCCAACTCAAATAAATAAATAAATAAATAGTCCTTAATTATTAAACTAAAAATTTTTTAAATCTTTAATTTTTATTTATTTGAGTTGGAGTCTCACTCTGTCACCCATGCTGGAGTGCAGTGGCATGCTCACAGCCACCCCAGCATCGACATGCTGGGCTCAGGCGATCCTTCTGCCTTAGCTCTCCAAGTAGTCAGAACTATAGGCGTGCGCTACCCCGCCCAGCTAATTTTTTGTTTTATTGTAGAGATGAGGTCTTGCCAAGTTGCCCAGGCCGTTCTCAAACCCGTGGGCTCAGGCAATCCTCTCACCTCGCCAAATTGCTGGGATTAGAGACTTGAGCCACCATGCCCAGCCAGAATTTATTATAGAAATAAAATTTACATAACTGCATAGGCTGTTTAAGCTGTCTAGTAAAGCTATTTCTTTTGTACTTTGTGTTAGACATAAAGCCTGTAGGACCTGCAATTGAGAAGGAAAGATGAGCAGGAAGTGATGAGAAAGGACAAATTAGAACCTGCAGGAACAAAATGCAGGAACCCAGAGAACAAAATATAACCTGTGCCTGTCTCTCACCACCTCCAACCTCAATAATGCAGGTGTCTACAGGATAAACTGCCATCTTTCACCACAGAGCTGCACGGTACCTGGCGCAGGACTTAAAAAGTCGAAGGAGGAGATCTGGGAGGAGCTGGCGGAGAGGCAGGTTTGCCTCCTGCCCCACACCAACAAGATGAGACAGCAGCTCAGCTGCAATATGCATGGTTTCCATGCTTTTAGAAGTTAAAAGCTCATGACTGATGGGATAAATATGGCCATAGATACCTCTTGTTTGGCAGGTGCAGGATTTTGAAAATATATTTAAATTAAATATTAACACTTAAAATTGAAGAAATTTAATAGACTCCAGATTTTCAGGGTCAAGATCAAGACAAAAACCTCTGCCTGAGCTGAGGAGCAACTGTCTCCTCAGATGCATTCTGGACTCTACAGTCCATTTCAGCCCCTGTTGCTCTAGGCTGTAATCTTGACCCTGAGGGAGATAGTCAGTTGCCATTTTTAATCACACTGAAGCAATTTTCTAATACTCAACTCACTTTACTCATGTCCAGTATTAGCCTGGCTCCAGTAAGCATGTCTAATAGCCTTTTGAGTGTGACAATGTCCCCTCAGAACCTCTCAAATCAATTACATCCTGATGGCCCCCACTTACCTCTGTGCCAGTCAAGTATTTATTGTGTACCTATGTGAAAACCCTTCTTGTCACCATTTCCTGCATTTCTGCCCAATTTTCAAGCATCACAAAGGTTGTTCTCACTGGGATTTGAGGATATTTACACCTGCATATTGCACAACTGCAGGTGAATTATTGATTAGTACAAAGAGAACACACACACACTCCTGCAGGATAATTTTCCATTTTAGCCAAGGATACTTAACACAAGTAGCTGCACAGAGTAGAATTAGTTGCTGTATGTGGCAGTAACACCTTATCCTTGTCCCACAGTGCCACTACTGTCTGAGTATCTTACACAGATACTCTCCGAACTAGTAGAGTCCTGCCACATTTAAAAACAACCTGACCAGGCATGGTGGCTCAAATCTGTAATCCCAGCACTTTGGGAGGCAGAGGCAAGAGGATTGCTTGAGCTAAGGGGTTCGAGACCAACCTGAGCAACATGGCAAGACTTCGGCTCTACAATAAATCAAAAACTTAGCCGGGCATGGTGACACATGCTTCTGGCTCCAGTTACTTGGAAGGCTGAGGTGGAAGGATCGCCTGAGCCCAGAAGGTTGAGGCTGCAGTGGCCATGAATGTGCCACTGCACTAGAGCCTGGGCAACAGAGTGAGACTCCAACTCAAAAAAAATATGTTTCTAGGAGGAAGGAGGAGGAGATCTGGGAGGAGCTGGCGGAGAGGCAGGTTTGCCTCCTGCCCCACACCAACAAGATGAGACAGCAGCCCGGCTAATTTTTTGATTTATTGTAGAGACAAGGTCTTGCCAAGTTGCCCGGGCAGGTCTCGAACCCGCAGACTCAGGCAATCCACTCACCTTGGCCTCCCAAAGTGCTGGGATTACAGGCTAAGCCACCAAGCCTGGCCAAAAATATGTTTCTTGATATATCACTGTCCTTTTATATATAGGCCACCCTAGGGGAAATACACACACACACACACACACACACACACACACACACACACACACACACACACACATATATTCGTGCACACACACATACACATACCACTAATCTCTTAAAAATATCAACTTCTCGTGGTTCTTGAACCAAACTTGGCATAAGCAAAGCCAGACACTCAACTGGGAAAAAAGAAAATCAAATCAGTATCAAGTATTCCCAAACATTTCCTCTTTCTCCACACATGCACATAGCACAGTGCCTGGGTCAAAGTAGTTGCTCAATGTGTCAGTAGACTTGCTCTGCAAGTAATATCCCCACTTGCCCACTTTTAAATTTCCAAGTTCATCTGATACCTTCTGAATCAATTTAGAATCTTTAGTTTTAAGCAACAGAAACCTATTCTGGCTATCTCAAAAAAATTTGAAGTATGAATCAACTGGTAAGAAATGAAGTCACTCAATGAAAAAGATACCTCTACCAGACAAAAATTCAATAAACAAAAAAAATTGAGGGATTGTTGTAGGTTTGAAGAAATTAAAGAGACATAACCAAGTGCAATGCATTAAAATTGGATACAGGTTTGGGAAAAAAAAAACTATAAATGACATTCTTGACACAATTAGGAAATTTGAATATGGAATTATTTGTTAATTTTTTTGGAGTGATCGTGACATTGTGACTATGTAGAACTATGTCTTTATTCTTGGTAGGAACGTGAAATATATAGAAGTATGTTATCTATAACTTACTTTCAGATGACTCTACAACAAAAACATGTAGAGAGATACACGAGGCAAATACAGAAAAATGTGAGTAACTTGAATATTGTAGACAGTTTACAGATATTCACTGTCCTATTTTTTCAATTTTTCTGTGTAAAATTTCAAAATTAAAATAAAAATCGAAGATAAAACTTAAATATTCATACATATACCCTAAAGTCCAGGAACCACAGGGATCTAAGAGACACTAACCCTTCAGGGAATGGGCTGAGTTACAAACTTGTTACCCTGGTCAAGATTCAGATTCCAGAGTTCTGATTGTTTGACTTGCTTCAGTCATGTGTTTATCCCTTGCACAAAGTGTATTGGAGGCAAGGTGACACAAAGTCTCACCAAGATGATATCCAATGAGAAAAACAGTTCCCTAAAGCCACATCGTAGTACTACTACCCAAAGAAGGGGAAACGATACCAGACAGAAAAAATATGCCTATGTGTATTCAAGTTTACTCATTTATGCTTAGGTCATGTGTGTTACATAAATACTTATTTGGTCTCCCTCATCAGAGAGCAAACCCCTCAAAGGCAGAGTCAGGGTGTGTGTGTGTGTGTGTGTGTGTGTGTGTGTGTGTGTACACACAGGTGCGCGCACACACACACACACACACTCGCACAAATGTGTATGTGGCTTTTTTTGAGACTTCATAGTTTCATGGTTGCTCAGTAAATGCATCCGACCCCCAAGGTAGAATATCTTCAGTTTCATAATTAAAGGCTAGGATCATTTTGAAATAAGAATTCTAAATAATTATAAATAATGGTCATAGATGCCTACTGCCATAATTGTGCTACATAACAAACCACTCAAAACTAAGTAGCCTAAAACAATAGGTTTTGATTTAGCTTACAAGTCTGAAGTCAACTGGTCAGTTCCTCTATGCTCAGCTGACCCTGGCTAAGCTCATTCATTCATCAGAAGTCAACTGGTGGTGTTATAGGTCAAGCCTTTGGGAACAGGGGTTACTTACATTTTTCATGTTTGATTGAAGTTGTTTATCTAAATGTACCAAGATAGTTTCTTTGATTGTTGTAACATCCCATCCCCCCTTAAGGAACTATAAAAAATTTAAAGTCAAGGAAATGTTGGCATGATTAGGAGATCTTGGGTCATGCTGAAACTGCCCACTGGTCTTGATAATTCAGCCTTGAGGGTGGGTGAAGAGATGATCAGATCTTGAGTCATGTCCTTGTTACTTTAGCCTCAGGAGTGGGTAAGGGGATATGCAATAATAGAATACAAACTCTGAATAAATGGTACTGCTTTTGAGTAGGTCTTTGGTAATGATACTGTCTCCCTGTAATCTGTTTGCAGAAATAAACTCCATTTTCTCCCAGCTTCTCCCTCTTGTCTTTAAATGATCATGAGGGAAGCATCTGGACTACTTTATCTGGGAACATTGGGTCAACTGAGGACTAGTTGTTCCAGGATGGCTCCAGCTTAGCTGATCTGTCTCTGCTCTTAGTGATTGCCATCATCTGTCAGGCTATCCTGAGCTTGTTCTCATGGAGAGGGCATGGGTGTACAAGGTCTCTTGAAACCTGGTCTCAGAACTGGCACATCATCCTTTCTACTACATTCTATTGGCCAAAGCAAGTCACATAACCAGCTGGATTTTGGTGAGTAGGGAGGGTAGGGTGGTGAAATAGGTTAATTGCAAAGGAATGTTGCAAAAGGTGAGAATACAGAAAAGGGTAGAATATTGGGGTCTTTACAATCAGTCTACCACCTCACCTTAAGAATGCTAATATGCCGGGCTCAGTGGCTCAGCCTGTAATCCCGCGTCTTGGGAGGCTGAGGTGAGTGGATTGCCTGAGCCCGCGGGTTTGAGACCTGCCTGGGCAACTTGGCGAGACCTCATCTCTACAATAAATCAAAAAATTAGCCGGGTATGGTAGCGCACGCCTGTAGTTCCAGCTACTTGGAAGGCTGAGGTGGAAGGATCGCTGGAGCCTAGCAGGTCGAGGCTGCGGTGGCTGGGAGCAGCTACTGCACTCCAGTCTGGGCAACGAAGTGAGACTCCAACTCAAAAA